>VZTV01076510.1:0-42771 GCA_013400875.1 Anhinga rufa
GACATGGAAAAACATCATTCTTCTAGCTGAGCTTTTCTCCTTCATGATTCTTACAAATGGCCATGACAATAATTTAGAGATGTATTTCAGTTCTCTGTGCAAGCTCCTTGGTGCACTTAATACTGCGTTTGTCAGCAGTTTCACTGTTTCTACAGGGCATGTGTCAGGTTCTCGACTGGGAGCAGCTCTCCCCATCATGAAAAGGTATAATTTGAAGTTACAAAGTCGTGTCCTGTGAGTATGCAAGCTGCTTTTGAACTTGCTTTTAGTTTACCTTCAACTGTTTCTTTAAGGATTCTCGGCTGCATCTTGTACTGTTGGTAGTTTCTGTCTGTGTCAAATGCACAATAATGCCAGGAGGCTTCATTGCTGCATTTTAAAAAATACCTTAAAATCTGTCTTTTGCCAGCAGTCTCCACAACTTGACAGCCTGCTCACATTCCTCTGACTTTCAAAACCCTTGGATCAGAAGAAGGAATTATCAGTAATGCCGTCTTTCCCTCAGATTGGCAGAAATTATACACCATTGTGCTACTTGAAATTTGTCCATCTTCAGAAGATTTATATAGGAATTAAGTGGTACATTGACCCTGTGTGTTCATGGAAGTGAGTTCCAACCAGCAAGAAATTTCTTCTCCATGAATAAATCAGAATTTACTTGCTGTCCTTGAAAAAGAGCGTAATGGTTCTGCCTACGCAGCATCCTATAACATGACGTGTTCTTTACACCAGGGCAAACTGGATGTAAAATATCATCGCTCTGCTTTGACGGCACTTTGTTTCCCTTTGCAGAAGCACTTGATAATCTGACAACAGAGGATCAGGACCTTTTAATTTTAATGAAAAACTGACCCACATTCTTACTCATGGAGTTATTCATCATGGTAATTTATAGGTCACATCCTACCCACTCAGAAAACTAGGATATTTGATAGACCAAGAAAAACTGACTTAGAATCTTCAAGTACTCCAAAGAACTTGTAGTGATAAATGGGTTTTAATTAATTTAAATGTAGTTAGAAGATGAGATGAAGCATTATTTTAAAGTGATACCGGAAGAAACTAGAGAGATTTGTGATCTCAGTATTTGTCCTGTCTTCTGACATGCTAACATGCAGTGGAGCATACAGAGAGGATCTGGCCATCACAAACCCACTTCAAAAACATTTTATTTCAGAATAACTACTAATTTAATGGTTCTTATCTTGGTTTAGCTTCTATTCAGTAGGTCACCATTAGAATTACATAGACAATTATATCACATAGCTGACTGGTGACTCAGAACTGTGCGTTAGGTATAAACTAACACTCCCTCCAGACATCCTTCTGAGTGTCATCCTGTTGAAACAGAGTGGAATTTTAAGCAAATTTAATGTTTCCATAGGCTCTGTAGCTCAGATTGCTTAGTGTAAGCGGGCATAGCTGTATTAGCAAAGAGTAATTTTACAGGCTAAGCTGTACAATTACAGTTGTATTTTACAGCTGACCTCAACTATTCTTTAAAATAGCTGTTACCAGAATGAATTGATTAGGTTCCATTTCTAGTGGCTCCTTGGTCTTCCCACTGACTTCTGAAATCACGACGGGCTCCTGAACAAGCAATTTGCAATCTTGAATCGGATGTTGTGGGCAATGGAGGTTTCACGTCTCTCTCAATTCTGCTGAAGTCAGTGGCCCCAGAGATTCAGTGAGGTGGATTTGTGCTGTTGACTCTTGATCCGGTCAAGATGCATACAAAAGCTAATTGTAATAGAGTCCCTATGGCTATACCAGCTTAATCTGGAGGATTGCAGTCCTTCCTCATGTGTTGTTGACACAGAAAAATTAGCAATGTAGAATTTGGCCCTGACCTTGAGGGAGTCGCAGAGCTAAGCAAGCTAATGAGGCTGCTTTGCCATCGTTACGATCTGGGTCTGTAGCCCAGTCACTGCTCGAGTGTGCAATGCAGCATGAAGTCAAGAAAGTACCTTCCACCATTCACTACAGATTCACCGGACCCCCAGCTTTGGATTCTCCTTGTTTCCAGCAAACAGTTCCTGCATGATCCTTGCTTTTCTTGGGCAAAGGAAAGCTGTCTCAGCAAGCAGGAAGTTTAGCTTGGGCCTGCTGCAGTATTTCCTCTTGAAAGAGGAATTCACCATGTGCTGCTTCATGAGATGTCTCATTGACCCATGGCCAGGATGGAACCTCAACCCCAGTCTGAACCTGTGAAATATTACATAGCCCATAGCTTATATAGAGGCAAACAGATGAGAGAACTAGCTAATTCTCTGTGAAAAATATGGTGATAGAAAGCTTATGGAACAAACAGTCCATCAGTTAATTAGCATGAAAGCCTGACAAGCAATTTATGACCCTTTTTTCTTTTTTCCTGAGCTGTTCTTCAACTTTTTTCTACTCTTGCATGTCAGTTTTAATTCGTTTTTACCATATAAATATTTTAATGTGACAAACAATCTGTCTTAGATATACTTACTTATCTGATGAGTAGATAATTTCATTTTGCTTCCTTTTAACACACCTGGTAGCCTGCTAGCTGGAAAGGAGTAACACTGGCCTGTGAGGGTGAGTAGACAAGGGTGAATTCAATTAGGAGCCTGAAGGATTTCTTTTTCCAGTTTTTGATGGAATTTCTATTAATGCTCAGGCAATATAGACAGCTACTACAAATATGAAGAGGGAGAAAGGATTCCTTGGAAGTATTTGGTAAAATATCCTGAAGGATGTCTTCTAGTGACAGCAAAAGGCGAAGCTCAAAGGCCATTGTAGTTGCTTCCTTTGGTACATGAAAATAATTTGACAAAAAATTCTTCTGAAATGCCAGCAATAAGACAAATTTAATGTATGGATGAAAAAAATTGCATGAAATCCAGAACTCTAATTTACCATTAATTAACTTCCAAACACCACTAATTAGCTGTAATTGGCACTGTGGCTGAAAGTTTACTTGCGAAAGTGTTACTAATGAACAGAACAATCACGATCAGAGGCAGCATATACGGTTTCTCAAATGTTTCATTATAGCTCCACAAAAATGCGATGGGGGATGACCATGCATCTGATTTCTAGTTTATTCTCTCTGTTCATGGGAGAATATCATTTAGTTATTTAAATCGTAAATACTGAAAGTAGTTTGTGCCCCAAGGAAGAAAGTTTATAAGATGAAATCATTTATCACAACTGTTACTTTCCTGACTTGCGCAACTAACTTAGGATTATTGCAACATTTGTCTCTATTTGTAGCAGGGAAAAGGTTATTTTATTTGAAAATATTTGTTTGTTCTGTCTCATGGCAGACAGTTCATGTTTTATACGCTTGTGGAATATCACCAAGTCACCGCACAGCCAGTGGTGAGGTTGTATGGGGCTATAAACGGCTGTTACAAAATAACATCTTTAGCCTTAAAAGACCCCGTTAGATTTTTGATACCAAGCCACATCCGGATGTTAAGCTGTGGCAGTTCTTCAGGGGTCCTGCCAGTCAGGCGTCCTCTGCAGTTCGGTGTGATCTGCGAACCTGAGGCGCAGAGAGTCTCTTTCTGGCAGACCTTTTGCTCATTGCTCCACTCACTCGTCTCGTGATTGCGTGGCTCCTTGTCATTTCAGGGCAGACAGGACACTAGCTATATGATTTCCCCAATCCTTGCAAATGGAAAGGAAATGTTCCTTTCATCCTTGGCCACCTCCTATCCTACTCAGAACAGGACAGCAGGTCTGCAGAGTTTTAGATCTGTAGGATGCTATGTTGTAGACGACTGCTGTCACTTTTCTATTGGAGAAATTTGAGGGGTTTTTTTCACTGCTGTTGTCTAGGGGAAGACAAAATTGTTCCAGTTTTGTCTTCCACCCCAGTGCTATGCAGATCAAGGTAGTGGGACAGCTCTTGTTGCAGTGTGAGGCAAGAGCCACTGCTTGTGAGAGCTACGGAAGTACATACTGACTTTTTCACCTAAAGTCCTTGGAAGTCGATGACAAGCCCCCCAGCATATTTGGCTATCACTAAATTCAGACTATGTTTTGAGGAGAGGTCAAAGAGACAGAAATTAAGGAAGTCTGAGTAGTGTCGCTAAGGGGAAAATACTGAATAGAGCTGCCTGAGATCTGTCTAATGTTGATGAGTCCACCTCCATTTGAAAAATTACACATGGCTTTTGTGGCACCTGGGTTTAGGATAAACGTTCTCATAGTCTTTCGTATACATGCCTTAATCACCGTTCCATAATTATGCTAAAGGAAAAACTGTGGAGACCTGAAATTAGTGTAAAACATGCGTTAAATTTAAGACACGATGTACATAAACCATTGTGATAGCAGCATAAGCAAAATTCAGGCTTCACAGGAGATAAGAAATACAGAAGTAACTGCATGGCACAGTAAATTTGAACATTACTAATTACAATATGGACTCACCGTAACTTTTTTGGATTAATCTAGCCTTTATCATCTTTTGGTAGGAAATGGAGATTTTTAAAATACCAGAGAATTACATAGCATAGCTACTTGAAAAGTAATGTTAAAAGAGCAAAATTATGCTTTTTATTTTGGGTACCTTTTTCTGATCTGCTATGATATTGATGTGCCAATTCATAGCTTGATATAGTACTTCTTCATAGAATAGGGGGGGTTAATAAACATACTCTGGAAAACATAATGTTGAACGTGCATCTCTGAACTACTTGGGTTGCTTTATCTTCATATGCAAGTGAGTGATAACCTGTGGTTTGAATAAGTGGGAACAAATGAATGAGGGAGGATTCCCAGACCTGTGAAATTGTCAGTGCGGATTGCCGACAATTTTGGCACGTTGCAATTTTCAAAGATTTGGTGTAGCTTGAAAGACAATAAAATGAAATATGTACGAGCAAGTCCAAATTAGGAAGCAAAAATTGGGTCAGTGGCATTTGCAGTGATTCCCCCTCAAAGCACAGGGAATCACTGCAAACACTACAGGTAAGGTAAACACTGCGATGTGGGAAATGCCAACATTTTTAACTGGTTGTGCCCCAGGTACCTGTACCCGCGGGATGCCAGCTGTTTCAATTTTGTGGCCTTAGAGCTTGTATATAAGTGGGCTTCATGTGGAGCTACTTCACTTGTGAGGGTAAAAAGAGTATGGATGCAGTGGTTCAAGTAGAAATAAGTAATAATTCAAGTCACAAAGAAATGCCCTGTGCCCTTCAGCTGATTTTGTATCTAACTGAATGAATCGATAGACGACATCTTTACCTATGGATGCATGTAGGAGTGGTAAAAGATAACTTACTTTAATGATTGTGGCTGTATTTTCAAGCTGTGCTTGCTTTAAATTCTGGTGAAGCTTTGTTGTGCTGGTTAATCAGATTGCACTGCCTCAAAGAAACAGTAGTTTAGGTTTAAACTTTTCCATTTCAGCAAAAGAAGAGTTATTATCAGCTTTTTAGTCTAAGTGGTTACCTATGGGCAAATGCTTCTTCTCTGACTTTTCAGCAGCCGCATTCTGAAACGGCACTGTCAGTTGTGAAATTCCTTTTCGCTAATCCGAAATCAGATGTGAGCCAGGGGCCAGGTAAGGGCGGGAGAGTGGCGTGCTGAGCTAAACCTCATAGGTCGTGCCTATGAGCAGGACTCCGGGTTTGGCTCAGCCTCAGGCTGGTGTGGCTTCCAGACTTCTGGACTGGCGCTAGTTCACGTACGTGGAGAGCAGGTCTGCGGCTGTGGCACCGTGTGCTTTGAATTTCTCTGTGCGCCCTTGTCCTATGGGATTAATACCCTTTCTTTCTTTCAAAGGTGAGCTGTGAAAATAAATACTAAATTCAAAGTACTTGGATACTGTGCTAATGACATATAGGCCATATGAGGTAGATTGTGGGTATTTTGGAATCTATGGCACTATCCAATAGTTGGGAGTAATGGCCTCAGCATCTATCCTGCTATTTTCAGTGGACCTACCCTTGAGTTAAAGGACTTGTGAAGAAGGGCATCAGAATTTGTCTTCAGATAAGCAGAAAACATTTCCAAACCCAGGTATCTAGGGCATTTTTTTTATTTAGCTTTTAAGCATTTATTTTTAGATGGCATGGCTCCACTTGATAGCAGAGTATGAATTTAAATGTTGTAAAGCAATATAAATGGCCATTAAGTTAGGAAGCACAGTATGACCTTTTTGAAATATTATGCCAAACATTGTGTTTGCTTTGTGAGCTAAGTGGAACTTCTGGAAGGCTGTTGCTGATGAAAGGCACCGGCTAGGTCTCTGGGGAGAGAGCACATTATTACAAGATGAATCTGGGGATCTGACAAAAATAACAAAACAAAGCTGTAAGACAGGGTTAGATTTTAACAGGAAGAAATTCAGATTGATTGCAGTGACTTTTGTATGCCTTATTTTTCCAGAACACAACGAATGCTTTTTTTTTAAAAAAACTAACTTTCCAGCTTTAAAGGTGTGCTGTCAAATCCTGAAAGATGCTGTGAAGAGGACTGTGACAAACTTGCCAAATATTTATGCACCTTCATTAGTAATATTCCAGTATTATTAAATATTAGAGCAGCAGTTAAGAGCCCCAACCAATGCTGATGTCCCAGTGTGCTATGCAGTGCATGAAAAGGCTAATGAGGAGCAGCTGAGGCAGGCAGGAAGGTACAGTGTAAGTGGAGACGAGGCACAGCTGAAGAGGTGCAAATGGAGGCAGAGAGCGAGTGCTACAGAGTGACGGAGTGGGAGCAGAGCCCAGCCAGCATTAAGACTGGGGTAGAGTCTCATCCGTGACTCTTGTGGCCTGGGGTGAGGCAAGAGGAGCTATTCTGCATTGTTGAACATAGACATATTTTATCTAAAATACATCCTGAAAACAGCAGGAAGTATTGCTTTTGTTTCTCCCGACTAAGCCTCAATAGCTGTCTCTACAAGAGCAGATAGAGGATTTGGATTCTTGGTTGATCTTCGCAACTTTGTAAGGGACATCACTGCCAAAAAACAAGCAGTGATAAGGAATGGCTGCTGTTTTATTTAAGACAGGAAGTATTCAAAGTAAAACTGCAATCTCATTCCAGTCACTTTGCTTACAGTCCCTTCTCTGCCTCCTCTGTAGTTTATGCTTCACCTTAGTCAGTAGGTTTGTTCTTGAAGGGGAGTAGAGTACCCCAACACTAGCAATGAGTTCCAGTACAGTGTCCCATCTTTATAACCGCCACAGATAAACAAGTAGTTGCATCACAGTTAAATGAAGCAGTTTATGTTCTTCTATTGTGGCCAATTGGAGTAAACTCAGGTAAGATATGAGCACAGGGCAAGCATTTGTTATTTTCTCAAAAAAGCGGTGTAAGGTGCTGTCATGGAACAGGTAAATCAAGGATATAACCATTTCCCCTCTGCAGGAACATGTGGTTTAAGCCATTGCTTCTCAGCTGGAGAGACGCATCTCCCTCGGGAGGCATCGCAGCTATAAAGGTTAGGCGCATGCTGTATTGCAGAAAAAGTGCTGAATGAACAATTTCAGCATTCAGTTTGAAGAACATTCATAACACCTTTTTCCTCACCATTTCATAGAAGGTGGAAAACCTTATATTTTTCAAGTACGTCTGGATTAAAAATTAGCTTTTACCCTTCCGTTGGCTTAGCATTGTCATGTGTCTTGGTAAGCTTTTCAGTTCATGCATTCAGAATCTGTGCACTACAAATATAACATAGTCTTATTTGCATCTGTTCTTGTTGCATGTAACTTGCAGACCAGAGGTAGGATTTTAAGCCTTCTTTTTATTCTTATTTTCCAAAATACTCCTTTGACCTACCTGGGTATAAAAGAAGTGGAAATTTAAAAGAAGTGGAAATTTAAAAGAAGTTTAAAAGAGGTTGAAATAAGTTCAAAGGCTTGCCTTTGTATAACACACCTTAGATGCTTCAAAATACTGTTTTTTTGAATGAAATCTTGAAAGAGGATAATTACATATCTTTTGCAGAAGGCATTGCCTCTTCTTCTGCGATTTTTTTTAGAAAGGTGCTAATTTTTCCATCTGAATTCATAGACAAAGCTGCTTAAGCAGTGCCAGACAACTAGACAGCTAACAAGCTTTTCACATTAGCAGGCAGTCATAGCATCAAGTAACGTTGCTGTACTACATGATCAGTCTTCTCAGTGTTTACGTAAAGATGATATCAGGTTATATGAACATTTGTCCTGCATGCAAGACAAGCACGTTAGAGAGAAATAACTTATGTAGAGCAATTCCAAATCGCAAGCAGCTTTCCTAAAATTTCAGAGGGTTAAAGAGTTTACAGGAAAAGTGTTGTCTAAGAAAATGTTCAGCGCCTTTTCTAATAGCCTCAGCTTATTAACTTTTTGTGCAAAGTGAGATGGAGACAGGCCTGCTTTTCACATAATTAATGTTTCTGTTAAAGCTTACATACACTCCTCGTTGTTCCTAAATAGAGCACCCTCCCTATATTCTAATCAGGCTTCTTTCTAAAATGCATCTTGAAACATGATTTTTCAATATGAAGCCGGTATCTGCACCAAACCAACACCCATGCAAAGAAAGGTGTCCCAGAGCCCTGAACAGATACAAATTTATCTTCTAAAAATGCCACCAAGGAACAGAATAACTGTGACTGTCAGACCTCAGAACAGGAATCAAGCCTGTGACACCTCAACCTACCCCTTTGCGGTGATTTATCCCTCTTCCAGCTCACCCCAGTGAGGACGCGTGTTTGCTAGGCTACCCCTACGCTGCCGCTGAGACTGCAGCATCTGCCAACAGGCGTAGTTTTCACATTTTCACTACTTGGCTGAGGAACCGCTGGTCGGAATTCTGCAGATGAAAAGGGACTGCGCACGCGGGTCTGCAGTGAGCTTTGCGCTGCTGTAGGTTAACTGGTAGTAGCAGCTGAGCATTACAACACGCAGGGAGGCTGGGTGTACGTATCCTACCCTTGCGGTACAGGCGCAGCTCTCGTCTCTGCCTCTCCCCTGTGCGTCGATGGGAGCTTTGTGATTTGCAAGCTAATAATGTTTTTGGCGCAGTTTTAGCTATGGAACAAATTCTTGTTAGTGATGATTTCTGAAGCACAATTTTAATAATTACATTCTTCACTTACATGACATAGCACTTTTCAAAGCACGTAGGAATTATGACTGAAATCTTAAAATACATCCTTAGGGTAAGTTTAGTTCCAGCAGTTATTCAGGTTGAGAAACAGAAGCATAGGGGTTTAAATAATTTGCCAAAAGTTGTAGAAGTTTGTAGTAATGCTGAACTGGACTCTTGGATCCCTTCTGTCTACGCAGGATAACGGCTTTCTCGATATCACCCTTGAAACAGTATCCTTTGCTGTTGTCCTTTCATTACTTTTTAAACGAAACCAATCTTCTGAAGACTGAATTTTGCTTCTTTTCTCTTTTGTACACATCTCTCAAATAAAGCACATTTCTTCAGATACCACTTAAGTTGTAAAGGGCATTTGTTTCATAACATACTTCTTAATTGCATCTTTCCAGTTAAGACTGCTACTAGCTTTGGTAATGCGAGTACATCAATCATCTGTCAAACCGCAGCAGAGTTCTGGATTATGAAACACATTACATATAAGCAAGAGGCTGCAAGTACTTATTTGGGAAAATAAAAAGAATAATTATATGCATTGCCTTAAACAGTTGAACCTGGGTCCTCAGGTGGTGTAAATCTCCATAGCAACATCAAATTCGGTGAATCCCACTTTGCACAAACGAGACACCTATTCTGTTCATCATTTTCCCTTCATCCCTTGAAGACTTCAACAGTTATTCACACCTTCTCTGTGCTTTACCTCATCCCCTAACTTTTTGCGCTCCCTTTATAACTTCCTGAACCATATTCCCAGTAAACTCTTTCTCCCAGGGTACTCCTGTCATTACAGAGCATCTCACAGCTCCAGGTAACGCTCTCTCCTTTCAAAACCAGCTGCCTTTTCTGACATGCAACTCCAGATCCCTTCCAGTAACATCACTACCTTCTCTTGCTCATTCCCTTCCCTTTCAACTCACTTGCAGCAATCTCTTTTGTCTTGTATAGCCTTGCTCCCCCACCCCTTCAGCCTCCTACCCACACACTTTCCCTTTACTCTCAGCATGATTCGTGTTCCTCATGGTTTGTCCTCTTTTCAGCCTGGATGCCTAAGGAAATAAGGCTTATATAATTGGTCCATCTGTCAGGCCCTCTGTGTGTTTGTCAATTCTCCTTTATTAACTTGGACCCTCTTTGCTAATTGCAGCTAAAGCAGAAGGAGGGGCAGCATGGTACAAGACGGGAAATTCCCTAGGGTTTCATGAAAACGAGTGAGTGGGGAGAGGATAGAGAGCATGAGTGGCGGATGAAGGGTTATGTAGCAGAGTTCAGCCCCTATATATTATACCTGGCCAAAAACGTCTGTCCAGTAATACCCATTCTGTAGCTCGGTGTTATTTCTCATCTGCCCTGGTGAAATGGAATAGGTGGGGTAAACTGGGCAATTACGGCAAGGAGGGCTGGCAAGCAAGCAGAAGATATGAACCTTCACAAAATTAGACAACATTAATACCATGGATCGCAAAACAATGTTGTTTCTTCTTCAAGCTCCTTGTTCCGTTTGATTTTCCTCCAAATTTTCTCCCTTTTCTTTTCCCCCTCCACCTGTTCTTGTCTCTAAAGTTTTCCTCTTTCCTTCTTTTTCCATCTTTCACCCCCCCATCCTCATCCTCTCTTCATAAATTCCGTTTTCTCATAAGGAATGCCTCAATAATAATTTCAGTCTTGCCTTTCATCCTGCACTCCCCCACACACTCTCTTGTTACTGCTAATTGTGCTCCCTTCCTGGTCTGACACTGCTTCCCGAGAGGAAGGAGAACTGCCGTAATGATTGGTGGCAGCAATGTCTTAACCATCTTCTTAGAACACAAACACTGTCACAGTGTTTGAAAAGCTACATTAATTGAACATAGATTTGTTCAAGCTGCTCATTGAATGTATTTCCCTCGTGCCTGGCTTGTGTTACAGCTTATTTTAGCTCTAGACTGAATCCGAATGTGACTCCTGCCCACAGCCGCCTCTGCTGGATGTCACACCCCACTTGATCCGAGGGCAGAGGACCTTCCATGCACCAGCGCAGAGACTCAAGCAATCGCGAGCACCAACGACTGGATGCTAAGTGCAATCTTTGGTTATCAAACTGCGTACTTGGAACAGAAAGAAGACGACTTTTCATGGCATAGATTTTACTTAAGATCAACTTCTGCAAGGAGTTTCGTCTGCCACCTGCATAGCGGTTTGGGGATTCGGGTTATGCCTGTCCCAGGCCCAGGACTGCCCAAGGGACTGGCAGGGAAAGGCGGGGGGGCGGCACTGCTGCCCGCCAAGGCTCTGTGACCGCTTCAGTGGTCCGTTTCGTTTGTGTGCTGGCTTCTCTGAGTCCGTGCACAATTCCTGTGCGTTGGGCACTGTAGAAGTTCAAGCACGCTCTTTCCCACCTCTGTCTCCTTTGGCTTATAAATCATCACCCTTCCATTTCAGCCTGCTGCCTGAGCCCTGTAGAAGTGGCACTGCCACACGGAGCGCTCCTGGGAGAGGCCTGTCACCTAACCCCCAGCCCTTGTGCCGCAGCTTAGACTACTCCACAGCAATTTTTTGCAAGCTGAATACATTGGCAGAGAAGTAACTCAGTATGTGGAGGTTTGCTAACCCACAGCAGTGGGGATATTTTGATCCATGCTCCTTCATGAATGGCCTCACTCAGCCATGTAATCTCCAGGAACTGAAATAGTGCTTCTGCTAATGATAATTTGGCTGCAGCCAGGCACTTCTTGCAGTGCTAGTGATTTCTTACAGTAGCAACCGTCGCCCTTCAGTGTGATGGAAAAGGAGGACATGCGGAGGCAGCGAGCCACTCTCTGAGAAAAGGACTTCCAGCCTCTTGCTGCCATTACCAGTGTCAAAAAGTCTCAAGTCTGTAGCTGGAAGCAGCGTCAGTGGCAATCAGTGCTCGCTTGCATGCTTTTGTTTTATAAATACAGAGTACTGCTGTTGGTGTGCGCTTAGGTGCTAAACAAGCACAGCTCTGGTTAACGTCAGTGGAAACACCGTATCTCAAGGATTTCACCGCTGCGCTGTGATCTGTGTCCTCGGGGTCTGCGTGTTGGACTGGGCTTGCTGAGTTAGTGCTTTAGCTAGGGCACAGGTGCAGTGGCCCCGTACATGTAAGCACAATATATTTGCATTTCATGTCTCTGAATCAGCGCAATTCTCCTAACTACCCTCTTCAGTAAATTCCTAATTGCCAGCAATTTATGTCTTTACCTATTTATTGCAGCTTGCAAAGTTTGCAGTAAATTTGGCTTGTGATTTTGTGTTTGTGCGTGTGTGTAGCAGTTAAATAATGTATGTTCTAAGAACTTTAAAGAAACATATGCCTTAAAATCGGCAAAGCATTTATTACTTTTGCATACATAGTGAAGTCTATTTTATTTTATTACGTTATGTTACTAAATAACCTTGGCTGTTATTCTTCAAGGTCTCAGTGTGCTGAGCCATTAACAACTATGGAATGTACCTAAACTGCATTATAGCTGCATAACTAAGGGGAATCGAAGATCTGTCAGGCTTAATGTAAGTATATGGACAGCTCTCCACTACTAATATAGGAAACCCACACACACATTTAATGTGGAATCTTTAGGTAAAAGTCCCTAAGGATGCTTTTACCTAAATGATCTTCAACTTATACAATGCAACTGGAAACACCAATGTGGGAGAGTAAGGAACTAGGAGTTACTATGCTCTGAAAGGGAGAAGCAGCACATGAATATTTAATCTGTGTATATATATAAAATTAGTACAGAGATAAACAATTTGATGAGTAATGATGCGTATATTTAATTCATAGTTTTATGCATTTTTAAAGAAAATGTAAGTATGTGGAAGCTTGAGCTTAATTAAAATAGCAAAAGAAGCATTCAGGCAGGTTTACTCTCTGCTAAACGTTGAAACACGTGTGACAACTTCTGAAAATCGCAGTTCCTGAAAGGGAGGAACCAGAAGTATCTGTGAGATTTAACAGGAGTTCTGGTTGCACTGTGGACAGTGGGCTTTTCACAAAGCCTGCAGAATTTGTGGAAATACAATATATTGAACCTTTCAGGTGCTGCCACCGGACATGACTTTCATCATGTGAGTAACGTCAGTGCCAAAGTTGTGGACGTTGTCAGGCATTCTGACACAACGGTGCTATTCTTTATGGGTTTGTATTATTAAGACCAAGAAGTGATTAATATAAAGAGAAATGTGGCACTGCATGGTGGAAAACACATTTTTCTTCTTAGGGCCACTGTCAAGCAATTTTTCAGGAAGAATGGCACAGTTTAAGAAATCCAAATCTTGAATTCCTATTGACTCAGAGGGGATCCGACAAGAGAGCTGAAGTTTTAATTTCCAGCCTAGCAGTGTGCTGATTCAGATCCCGCAGAGGTTAGAGGACAACAGCGGCCAGAGTGTGATATAAGAGCTGAAAACACCTTCCAAGGGGCAGCAAAGCAGCTGTGAATTGCTGCGTCCCTCCTCCAGGTACACCCACAGGGCTGGTCAATTGGTGTTTATATTATACAGCAACGCCTCCGGGCTGTAATCGTAATTGGCATGGCATTGTGCTGGTGTTATCTTCATCCCTATAAACAGGGTTTTTTTCTCCCAAGAACTTCTATAAGCCCCAAGATTTTATATAAGCATATATATATATTATATATCCTGGTTTCAGCTGGGATAGAGATAATTTTCTTCGCGGTGGCTGGTATGGGGCTGTGTTCTGGATTTGTGCTGGGGCAGTGGTGATAATGCGGAGATGTTTTAGTTGTTGCTCAGCAGCGCTTACACCAGTCAGGGACTGTTTCAGCTCCCCGTGCTGTGCCGGGGGCACGGGAAGCTGGGAGGGGACACGGCCGGGACAGCTGACCCCAACTGACCCAAGGGATGTCCCACACCATATGGGGTCATGCTCGGTATATAGAGCTGGGGGAAGAAGGAGGAAGGGGAGACATTGGGAGTGATGGCGTTCATCTTCCCAAGTCACCGTTACGCGTGATGGAGCCCTGCTTTCCTGGAGATGGCTGAGCACCCGCCTGCCCATGGGGAGCAGTGAATGAATGCCTTGGTTTGCTTTGCTTGTGTGCGCGGCTCTTTCTTTCCCTATTAAACTGTCTTTATCTCAACCCATGAGTTTCCTCACTTTTACTCTTCCGATTCTCTCCCCCATCCCACCAGGGGGGAGCGAGCGAGCGGCTGCGTGGGGCTTGGCTGCTGACTGGGGCTAAACCACGACAACAAGTGACATATGAAGTATGGGAGTGAAAGAAGTACAATCTAATATATACCACTGGGATATAGTATAGTAAGAGGTAATATATATATCCATAAGAGAGAGGCTCAGTGCAAGAATTACTAGAAGATGTTATTTTGCCGGAATCAAGATAGATCTTTGCCGTAATGTGTTTACCAGCGACTTCTGTATTGTGATTTACTGAGAAGCTCTGTTATTGCTTTTAATTTTGAAAAGTCATCTATAACCTGTTCACAGGAATGAAACTCAAGAAAACCATATGTTCAGGATATTTTTGTTAGTGTGTTACATTTTATGCTTCTTTGAGATGCCTTAAGTGATTTCTCTGTTGGTGGGTCTTTATTTTGTGGGTATTGCAGGTAGCTCTAGACTCCAAGTAAATTAAATCCTGTTGTGTTGCTGCTACTTCTTCAGAAAAGCAGCTATTTAACTTCTGTCTATATGGAAAAACATCATGCAACTATATCAGGTTTTTTCCTGATATTGTAAATGTTATTATTAATTGTTTTCTTACAGTCATTTTGAAATAGGTAGGTGTAAAAGAAGTATGAAAAAGGCAATGTGGTGGTTAACAAAGTAATTGAGGAAGGCTGTGCTGCGTGTACAGACTGCAAGGAAGGAGGAACAAAGATGTTTGTGTGAGGAGCTGATAAGCTGCTGTGTTGCTACAGAGGACACGTGCAAAATCAGGCTAGTCAAGCCAAACCGCTGTCTGCCCTGTCACAGCTAAATTGTGGCATGGTACAAGCTGTCTGCAATATCAAATGCCCATCCGAAGTGCCACGTTTTCTGCATTTCACTAACACGCATTGAACATGCATGTCATCTTTTGCTTTTTTCTGTTTAGCTGGACAGTTGCCCCATCCCTGACACTGAGCGGAGAAGTTACTGGGTCTGGATCACACATAATTTACTGGAGTAGCGTTGTAGAGTCCTTCATAAATTCTCCCTTGGCATTATGAAGGGTGTGTCTGCAGAACAAATGAAAAAAATACTTTCTTTAAAGGTAATACTCTCAGCATTGCGACTCTGAATGCTGTTCCCATGTAGCAGCCTTGCAGGTAGGTACGTGCTGCACAATGAATCTGGAAAGACGAGAATCTGATCTAGCTGGTGTGGCATCGCTCTAGCAGCACTGACTACCTGTGGTTTGGGCAAACACTGCAAGTGAGCCTGATGCTATGTGCAGCTCTGGAGCTAGCGGAGCAGATGCTGGTATCAAGCATTCACAGGTAACTAGAGACATAACTTCAATTCGCTTAATAGCCTACCAGTATATTCTTTCCTAGAGGAGATGTTAAATATATAGCTATTGTTTGACTGTCAGCCAGTTGCAGATCTGGGAAGTCCTTCCAGAATCAGATACACAATAAGTAGATTTACTTCTGAAAAAAAAAAAAAAAAGAGGAGTATGATTACTCAGACATACTTGCTGGCCTAAGAGATGTGTAGGTAGTTAGTTAAAGCTAGTAAAAGTGGCAGGGGAATGTGAGTTATCCCAGATGGCTTCCTGCTGTTCTCCAGGAAGATGTCCTGAACATGAGGTTAAATCCTCTGTGGAAAGGGATAGAAGGTCTCTTCTATAGCTACATGCAGCTCTTGCTACAGTCAAGGAGCAACTCTCTTGTCAGAGCTATGATTTGGCCACCGAAGTGCAACAGGAAATTATTGTGCCCCTCTGCTTCTGTGTGGAGAAATCCGACTCAGGAAAGGTGGGGTGCGTCTGAGAACCAGATCTAAGTCGGCAGGCTGCAGCCATCTCTACCAGACGTGTGTATGCAAATGAAGGAGACAAGCATCTTGCCATGCCTGCGTATAAATGTGCATTTCAAAAGTTTTAATATTTTTGTGCCTGAACTTCTCAGGTTCAAATTTTAGAAGTCATTGTGTTTGGTTTTTTCTTTTTCTTCCCTAAATTAGCATATCGCAGGTTGTTAGGGAAATGCATGCAGTACTTTGTCTGTCGATTGAAGCATTAATTGCCTTAGGCCTTGACGCTGTAACAGCCTGAATTATTCTTTCATATTCCCCTTCAGTTCTCTAGTTTGAGTGCCTTAGCAATCGTGAAGGCTGGACTCGGTCAATGTGCAGGAAAGTACGGAGAGTTCCTAAGCCCTGGGTTTCAGTCCATGAATTAACACGGCTACCGGGATAAGGGGACTATATCTTTCCGCTTCTCTGAAGTGCTTAGCTCACTATTTGTGTGCCATAAAATAAGCAGCAATAACAATAATCCATGTCTGACCATTCAGAGGAGTGAATCCACCATGCCTTCAAGCAGTTCACAGTCAGTAAATGGGATCATAGAGCGCATATCATCTGCATTTAGTGTGGCTGCCTGGTACAGAGGATATTGATTGTTTTTCTATATTATCATTCTGAGTTTATATCTTCATTTCTTTCCTAGCAGAGAACCACTCTTTTAGCCCAATGTGTTTCTCAGTAAAGAGAAACCTGTGAAAGGTGCGGGCTTGAACTGAGTGTGACTGGTCGTGGTGTTCGGGGGTCGGGGACACCCATGCTTGTGTGTCTGATGGATTAACACTGACAGGTATTCCTGGCAGGAATACTCCTGAACTTCTGGTTTCCACGGACTTCGCACTGCTTGCTTTTCATATATGCTGACCATAGGACTCAAATAATGTGGCCATTCCTAGATGACAAACAACATTTTTTTCACCAAAATGAATTCTGAAAGTCTTAAGTTATTTGCTCTACCTCTGGCTTACTGGATGTTGTTCATACTGCATAAGAACTTAAGATTTTTTCCCTTCTTACACAGGAGGTGTTACTTAGCTATTTTAAGAACTTAAATTTAGTTCCAGAGGAAGGAGCATACCAGCTTTTGAGAGAGATGAAGACTGGTTTTCTGCCTTTCATGTTGATATATTGTAAAACAGTAATTGGACAGAGAAACGCTCTTTCTAATGGAGGGAGCAAGCTTTTCTTCAGGCTGATGGGATCACATGGTTGCAGAATGGATGAAAATTCATAAAAGGTGATGAGGTGAGCCTGCGGCAGCCTCAGGGTGCTGGGTAAAGATACTGACAGTCATTGCCGCTATGTGTTCATAGATGCAGATGGGAACTATCCCAAACAGGATGATAGGTTATCAGATATGATCTGATATTGTTGTGATCCAGTTACTACCTTAGAGTTTCCCTGAGTTTGGGTAGTGATGTTTCTCTTTACCCTTTGCCTACAAAATTGCAGGATAATTTTTTTTTCCTGGCAAACAGAGGTAAACTTGTTTTGTTCGTTCTTTTTAAATTATTCACATGCAACCTAGCCACTTGAGCTCAAATGGAATAAAAAGCTTTATTCCGAACCAACGATGCATTAGAAAAATGTTGGCAGCATTTCATATTGCTCCAACACTTCGTGTTTAATGAGGAAAATATTTTAAGTGCACACATACCATTGTGGCACAGAAGATGAAGATATTTGAGTAGACCATGTTCACATTTGTGATCGTTCCAATGCTGTCCCTTTTGTTTAAGATGCAATTTAAATTAACATACAAATAAAAATGTAATATGTAGAGCTTTTTGTGAAGTAGACACACACACAAATTACCAGAGGGAAGAAAATAAATTCAGTAAAATAAAATTAATATTAAGCTTAGCAGGAGTTTACTAAGATGCAGATTCATTAAAACCAATTGTTAATATGAACACTTGCTCTTGATTCAGGAGCTCTAGAGTTCACCAGTTAACCAGGAAGCTCCTCTAACTTCTAGAAACAAGTGGCAAACGTGCCGTCACCTCTGCTTTGCAGCATTAGAGACACATAACTCAAGGGATGTTGTCACTGATACTGAAGAAATCAGGTACATACCGACTTGATCTTTCAAGGTGAAAAAGACATTTAAACCAACAAAGCAGAACCTCAGCTGACATCGCTTGACTTTGAGGTGTTAATTTTAATTTTCTCACACTGAAAAGTTGGGCCCTGTTTTTCTGTGCCATTTTCCTTGCTGGAGGGTTGACATTTGTGTAACTCGAAAGTGTATCTACTGTTGTATAACGGCAGAAGATCTGGTTCATGGTTTTTTGAGCATATCGAGAAAC
The DNA here is from genome assembly GCA_013400875.1 of Anhinga rufa. Taxonomy (NCBI): domain Eukaryota; kingdom Metazoa; phylum Chordata; class Aves; order Suliformes; family Anhingidae; genus Anhinga; species Anhinga rufa. Next base: position 18,385 of record VZTV01076510.1, read on the forward strand.
AAACCTGCAGTCAACATACCGGTACTGCTCCGTGCAGACACAGGACATGACCCGCAGCTGCTGTAAGCCAAATTAATTCCTGTACTGAGAAGGGCGTTACGTCCCAGCTGCAGCTCTGGCATGTGCTCTTAACAAACATTTGATGTGTGGAAAGGTGGTGATTTTGCTACTGGGATATAATTGTGGAAAAAAGTAAAATCCAAGGGAAGTCTAGTCATCTTGACTTTGTGGAGGATGGGAAGGCAACAATGGGAAAACCTGAGAGGGACAAGTGCCTCTTACTCCCTTTCTCTTCTGCTCATTTTTGTAGTGGAATGAAACAAGGACTGGAGAAGAGTAGAAATGATGAACAGGTGAAAAAAATGAAGGGCACTGCTCTCATCAGGCAGCTGCTTCAAACAAGTGTGTCCAAAGACAAAGAATTCCTTCCAGTTTATACCAGCTGTGAACGTGACTTCTATTTGTTACTTCCATATAATCTTTTTCTTTTTTTTTTATTAAAGATTTATCTTGTTTTCTTTTAGTTTCCAGGAAAAAACGCCTGCCCGAGAGCATAGTTTTAATGAATCCTCTGTAATTTTATACCAAAGCAATACTTTCAATGATAAATACCAATAGACTAGTTTCCCTTTGTAAAAGCAGTTCTGGCCAGATTGACTAACATATTGGCTAAAAAATGCTTTTAAGATAGGCCTGTTATTCACCCAGAGTTCTTTTTTGTGGCAAGAATAATCCCCTTTTCCAGGCAGCCCTCCACCAATATATTTTGTAGTTGAAAATTTTCCCCTTCTTCCCTTGATTGTTATTCAATGCGATCTCGCTCACCTTTTCTCCTTGGTAGCTGCACAAAGACAAATTCTGCCCATAAATTCAGAAGAAGCTTTCTTCATATTAAATGAATTTCATTTAATGCATCTTAGGGGGAAGCATTTAAACCATGGTATTGCTGAACTTTGCCTTTCTCAGTTTCTTTGTTAGAATGACCTGTCATTCCTTTCTTTTGATGATTCAGTAAGGAATTTCCCCATGTATTTCTAACCCTTAATGTTTGCTTCCATTCAGTTTCTCCAGAATGTTTCCTTTTCAGCCCTCATTAATCCTGCCATTAGTATGTGTTGTTTTAACTGAGCACCACGTAGCCCCAAAAGCATACCCGTGTACCTGCATATGTTTTTTCCCATCTTTTTCTCCTTTTAACTCATGCTGCAGCTGATTTTGCTCTCTCCAAGTCTAAAACTCTAGGACCAGATCTTTTATTCTTGGTAACCTGTTTAGAAATAAATCACTGATCTCTCTTTCCTGAGTCAGGAAAGGGAATTTGGAACTGAAACTACAGGTAAGCAAAAGATGCTGCTGGCTATTGCAGCCTGTATATTCAGATACAAAGCATTTAAACTTTTCGCGGTAGAAATGTTTTTCACAGACTGAATGCTCAAATGAAAGAAAATAAAACCTCAGCCTTTTTATATTGGTCCTGTGAAATAAGTTGTGATTGTATCTCTACCTGTGGAAGGGAAATGAGTGTGATTAATGAAGCAAATCATACATTTTAATGTGTATGATAAAACAGTTATTCCAAAGAGAAAACAATATCTTTAGCAATTTAAAATATTGTTATTTGCGCCTTTTTTTAATCTGCTTTCTCTTTTCATTGCCTTCAAATTCAGGTAGGCTGGCATTTATTGCCAAGACATGACTATTTCAAGTCTTTTCCCTCCCATTTGCCTTTCCATCTCCTGTGCATATAATGTCTGTGTCCATTCCCTCTCCCTCTAAAGCTGAAATGTTTTTTCTATTGCATGTTTTTCTAAGTCTTTCTACAGATAAATTAGCTACATGAGGGAACTTGGCACCAATCTTTCCTGCTGCCACTCTGTGGAAGTTAATAGGAACGTACAAAGGGTAAAATATGTCTCTAAATGGTAGATCCATTAACTTACCGACCTTTGAAAAGGTTGGGTGGCAAATGAACCTTGGTATGCCTAGTAATTTTCGGTCATTGAAAACTAACTAAACATATGTGTAAGTGAAAAACTCAATGAAAAACTGAGGATGCATGTGTAAGATAAGTTTCACTTTCCACTGAAAGTGCTGGAAACCCAGTGGTTTCAGCTAGCTTGTGAAAGAGCCTAGTATACTTCTTACCTTCTTGAAACAGACTGACTTTTCCTGTGGTCTATTACTCTCTATTCTTCAGAGGTATGTAGAGTGTACTGGTTTCACGTCGACTCCTGCTGAAGATCAATTTGAGTCCTAAACCACAGATGTTATAGTGGCATTCTTAGTGTAGTAATCACAGATGGTTTTATTCCTCATACATTAAGTTTCAGTCTCTTTTTAAAAGTCATTTAAGTGGGTTTTTTGGTTTTGCTCCCCACTAATTCTACTGCAAGACTTCACATTTCTAATGGTTTTCATTTCAAGGTTACATTTATTCATAATTGATTAATGCATACCGAATTATCTTCCTGTATGCTTTTCTTTCTGTCCTGGTTTCAGCTGGGATAGAGTTAATTTTCTTCACAGCAGCTAGTATGGGGCTGTGTTTTGGATTTGTGCTGAACCAGTGGTGATAACACGGAGATGTTTTGGCTGTTGCTCAGTAGCGCTTACGCTAGTCAAGGACTTTTTCAGCTCCCCGTGCTGTGCCGGGGGCACGGGAAGCTGGGAGGGGACACGGCCGGGACAGCTGACCCCAACTGACCCAAGGGGTGTCCCACACCACATGGTGTCATGCTCGGTATATAAAGCTGGGGGAAGAAGAAGGAAGGGGGGGACATTGGGAGTGATGGCGTTCGTCTTCCCAAGNGAGCCGCGCACGCAAGCAAAGCAAAACAAGGCATTCATTCACTGCTCCCCATGGGCAGGCGGGTGCTCAGCCATCTCCAGGAAAGCAGGGCTCCATCACGCGTAACGGTGACTTGGGAAGACAAACGCCATCACTCCCAATGTCTCCCACTTCCTTCTTCTTCCCCCCAGCTTTATATACCGAGCATGACATCATATGGTGTGGGACATCCCTTGGGTCAGTTGGGGTCAGCTGTCCCGGCCGTGTCCCCTCCCAGCTTCCCGTGCCCCCGGCACAGCACGGGGAGCTGAAACAGTCCCTGACTGGTGTAAGCGCTGCTGAGCAACAACTAAAACATCTCCGCATTATCACCGCTGCTTCAGCACAAATCCAAAACACAGCCCCATACGAGCTACTGCGAAGAAAATTAACTCTATCCCAGCTGAAACCAGGACACTTTCACTTAAAACAACATACTTACTCTTGTAGCTTACCTTATCACATCAGACTTTTCCTCACTCAGATCCCATTTCTGATCTGCTACATTACATCTTTTAGGCTTCTCGTTTCCTTGATGTTCTCCTTCAGCTTGCCAGCTGTTCCACTTTAGACTAAGCTGTTTAACTACAGTTTATGCGGTATTCCGGAGGAAGTTGCATGAGGAACTTTGAAAAGGCCATTAATACTCCTTCACTTGTGTTGTATATTCCCATTTATCCTATGATCAAATGTATCTTTCTCGGGCCTGACATGCTGGAAGCAGGAGAGGTAGCAGGCATGATCAGTGAACTCTCTCTGCGATCAGTGGATTGAGTTGCTGTGAAATCGTTGATGAGCAATACGCCAGCCTGTAGACTTTCCCCAGTTTCTACAGAGAATTTCTTCTGTGTTTAAGGTTATTTGTGTCCCCAAAAATCGGGAGAATAGCAGTTGCTTTCAAACATATCCCTTAGTAGGGAATTGTAATGGTCAGTGCAAGACAAATGAGTTCAGAGTCTTGGGAAATACCCTGAAGTTGATGTATAAGGTTCTGATACTCAGAAAGGTGAAGTGTCATTGGGCGCTGCAAGAGAACTGCAGTACTTTGCCACAGTCTCATTTTTAACAAGCTAAATGTGGGAAAGGAAAGCTCTTACCCCATGCTATTTTTCTATACCTGGCTTTTCTCCATGCCAAGCTGTCTCCAGTTTCCCTTTGGACAGCCATGCTCCTCGGCTCTGGCTCTTGGCATTGGCCAGTCTCTGCTCTCTGGAAGGTCTTTGCCTCTCATTTACCACTGAGACATCTGTGACAAGTTAAAATGCTACCACCTTGTGCTGCTTGCCATTTCTTCTCCCATGGACAATATAAGGTAGGCCTTTGGATTTTGCACTCGTGTGCTAGGCTGCTAGAGGAGTGGCAGTTTCTGGCAAAGAGGCAGTCTGGGCAGCTTGAAGCAGCTGTTTTTTACACTGACATGGTTATCTGTAGTAGCCTCTCTGTCTGTGCCTCTGCCAGCATGCCATGGTCCCCGTGGGCTGAATGTACCATCAGTGAGACAGGAGCACACCGCAGTCCTTCACCTGGGAGTGGAGCTGACTGTGCTCACGTCACGTTCACCTCGCCCAAATGTAAGATAATTCGGTATGCATTAACCAATTATGAATAAATGTAACCTTGAAATGAAAACCATTAGAAATGTGAAGTCTTGCAGTAGAATTAGTGGGGAGCAAAACCAAAAAACCCACTTAAATGACTTTTAAAAAGAGACTGAAACTTAATGTATGAGGAATAAAACCATCTGTGATTACTACACTAAGAATGCCACTATAACATCTGTGGTTTAGGACTCAAATTGATCTTCATCAGGAGTCGAGGTGAAACCAGTACACTCTACATACCTCTGAAGAATAGAGAGTAATGGAACACGCTCTCTCATGTCTGTGCCTGTTGCTTTGCCTTTCCTTGAAGCATCTTTGCTTTCAGTATGACCTTTTCAAAGCAAGAATGACCACACCTCTGTGTGTCTTTTAAGACTATGAAATGCCAGCATTTAATACGTATTTCATATAGGAACTCCTATATGTCTGCAGGAGTTTGCTGGTCTGGTTTGCTGAGCCTGCAGTCTGGTTTGCTGGTGCGAATGTTGCTGTGTGAGTTACTGAGTTGTCTGCAAAGGCTCCTAGATCTTTCCTGAAGCTATTGTAAGTCATTTAGAACTCATCTCTGTTTGTGTTAGGAGTTTGACTGGAATAAATATGCAGTAAATCTTTGTGTTAAAAGCTGTCAGGGCATCTTAATGTTTAACCCAAGCAAAAAATGTGGTTTTTTAATTATTTTGATTTAATGAGAAAGCTGATTCCTCTTTGACATGTTGTGGGAATCTCTCATTCACACGCATCTGTAATCTGCATCTGTAATCTAACCAATAATCAATATTGGGATGACAACTACTCAATACTGTGCAGCTGCAGATAGTAGGGACTATCTTTACCAGACATCTGTGATGTGTTTATATCAACTCATAAGGAACACTGGATGTGATGTTGTTACTTCAAGAGTAGACTCATTGATTTAAGAGGGGCTTTTTGTAAAGGAAGACTGTTAATTCAATATGAGTAAAGTAACTGGAGTCTGGCCCTTACAAATTCAACACATTGCTGTTGATTAGCTGCGACTGGAGTTGCCTTGAATCTTTAAGTAACATCTTTTCAGACCCAGACGATGCAATATGAATCCCAATTTTCACAGTCCCTGTATCTATTCGGATTTGATTTTGAATCAGAATTTTCTTATTCTTTCTCTATACTCTGTGCTTATTTGAATTATATGAAAAGCCTTCTCTAGTACATATCCTGGATGAAGTAGCAATTCCTCGGTCTTTCCAGAGACAGATCAAAAGCTGTGCAGTTTATCCAAATTCAGAATGTCAGCGCAGACTTCTACAGACCTATCTGATGAATGAATATTTCTGAATTGTGTTCACCATACTCTTTTATCAAAGCTCTATTGCTTATTTTATATTGTTGGATCTCTTTTATATTTTCATGTCAGCTGTAACTACATTTCCTCAAATTTTTTCTCTGCCAGGTTTGGCTGTTACATTGAATGTGAACAGCTTATTTTGTGGTAGGAAGAAGATCAGTCATTTAAGACTGAACTGGTTACTGATTACAAAATAAATTTTTCCTGTGAACCATGCATCTTGTGAGAAAGAATAGTATTAAAGGTGTGTCATTATGTTTAGAGACAATTGCAATTTACATCTGACTGCTTCTCCAAAATTTACCAGATTAACATCAGTGAGTCAAAGTAACAATAGAAGTTGCTTCTCTAACTACATTCTGTTGTTTAAATATGTTTTTAAAAAGTCAGTAGTTTGCAAATAATAGCCAATTAACATGTTTCAGTTGAGAACCAGGAAAAATATTCCATTACATCTTCCTAATTTGTAGAGTTTGTACGATTTGTTCATCTATCTGTGAAAGATTCCATCTTCAGCTGATTCTAATCATCTAGAAGTTGCTCCCTCTGTGGTCTCTGGAGAGATAAAGAGCTATTTTCTGAATGATGATTCATCTCATCCAAAAATAATTTAAATCACAAGAATAATCTAGATATATAACCTGTAGATAGGCAAGCAGGGTACCTCACCTTTCATACGTGATACTGTAGTTTTCATATGTGTTTATAAAGCGTAAAGATTTGTTTAAGATGACGCATAATAAAGATCAAGGCCACATTCTATTTCTTGCATGTTCTGAAGTGATCCATGTCCATCTTTCAGGACATTCATGTTTACCCAGTTTAATCCTGAACTTTTACCTTCCATGGCTAATTAGTACGATGGCAAGAGGCTGGAAGGAAAAGGCAGGGCGTCTTGTTACTTCTTAGAGGGCCCTTTCACCATGACCTGGTCCAACCTGGCCTAGCTTCTTCCCTGGGCACTGTGTTGTGTGCTTTGGGAAGTGTGCATCAATAAAAGCTTCAATGAAACTCCTCCTCCTAACACAGTACTTGTACTTGCAAGGTTCCCACTGCAAGGATGGCAAAGGCTGGAGGTCATGTTTGAAGATGAGGTTAGTTATTGATGGGGAGGGAAATAATAAAGTTTAATCCACTGTTAAGGGAACAAAGAGGAGCTGAAGCAGGTAAATGATGAGCAGGAGGGAAATGAGACAGCAAGTACTTAACAGAAAGGAGTGATTGAGAGCTCTTAGGAGTGCCAGGGTGCTGGGAGGAAGAGAGGCTTGGAGAGTGGGGTTTGGAGAACAAGTTCTCATCTCATTGCCATCTCAGGAGTGTTCACTCTGCAGTACTTTTCATTAGAATGTGTGTCTTCTGTAATCCACTTCAACAGGCACAGTTTGTGTCGGGGAGCAGGCTTGTTTTATCCGTTTCACTCTGAGACTGGTGCTAGATCCAGGCCTGTACCTTGAATTAGCCAGTCTACCTTCATTCATAACGCTTCAGCTTTCTCTGTAATAATAACAGTATTCTTGAGCTGATTCAGATTCATATCTAGACAGTTTATTTTCAGATCCCAAGACTGCTTTAAAATATATCTTAATACAAACTTCTGCTAGTGGTTAACTGAGTGAACCTGGTTTTGATTCAATATCCCCATGATCTCAATCCCAATAGCTTTATTCTATCTCTTTTTTTTTTTTTAAGCACACCTTCTACAATAGATACACGGTCAAAAGAAAATGTGCTAATGCTCTGAACAAAGCAAGCTTTGATTTCATGGTTTAGCAAATCAGTCAAATTTTATCATTGTTGCTAGTTGGTGCTTCCACAAACACAACCTGTAGCAGCCTTTTTTTTGCCTTTGGAAAGCTTAACTCCCTCACAAACTACTAAATTCCCATTGATCAAAGCAAGAAAGAGGCAAATCCATTTGTATCAATGACAAATGGATTTAAGATACTATATTTGGGTCCTTTTAAAGTAAATAATCTCTATAAAAGATCTCTCTGACTTTGGTTTTAACTGGATTTCCAATATGAATTTCCCCCGTGTTGTAGAAGTCTCAAAATAAAGTCCAAGTACTATATATAAATACTTACATATCCCCCGAAACTCACAGTGTTTTTATTGAATATCTGTGACCTACAGGGAAAAAAATAGCAGTACCAGATCTTGTGTGACTTGATGGTGGAATAGCTGAAACCCTAATTAGTTGGCATTAGCACAGTGCTGCAGTCCACTTGTAATGTCACATTACTTCAGAATTATTGCTCCCGTAAAGTTAGGCATAATGATTAGGACTTTGCAAAATTGGCTCTTTCTATCTTTACTCTTTTCATGTTGCCAGGAGATACATAACGGGGGGAAGTGGGCACAGGTAGCACTAAATATGTGCGATCACACGCACTTGGATTACATTGGTAGTGCATTATCTTTAAAATGATTGATTTGCTAAATTGTCTTACCTAAAAATAGTAAGGCGTAAAGGAATTACTAATATTTTTCCTCTCTTTAATAGCCAGAAAAATATAGTAAATAAATAAATTTGGGACCTAGCAAAAAAAGATGTGGGCCAAGGCCATTCAGAGTCAGCTGAAAAATAGCTATGAACGTCAGTGGAATTTGGACTTTGGAGGATCTGAGAAAAGGAGAATGGTCAAAATTAGAACTTCAAAAAGCCAATTATTTCTCCAAGAATCTGCTCCATCCCTTTTCAAGTGCAGACTTTTTCCCAAAAGTACCTTTAAAGAGTGTGGAGGGCCAGGCAGGGAAGAGAGAGAGCTCACAATAGAAAGCTTTCTCGTAAATGCAGTATGTACCCAGAGGATATTAGAAGACTTTTGAGTAAACTGTATGATTGTACCCTGGCTGAAAAGCACAAGAGCCTGTAATTATGCTGTGTTGTCTTTATTCACTGGTGAATTCTTTTAGCTCTTTTTTCCCCCATAGGATATTCTTTATTTACAGGTCGTGTGTTATGGGTGTACTTCATTTTGAATACCATTCCTAATTTTGTTTTGGAACCACAATATTTATTAGAAGAGTATAGCATATAAAAGCCACCTTTTTGCCTTTGTGCAGCTAAATAAATAACATATATAATACATACCCATCTCAGCGCTGAATATATTAAGGCACATTCACAGCACTGTACTTTTCAAGATCCAACTCTATGATTTAACTCTGCTCTGTACTATTTTTTTATTAAATCAGACAGATTGGTGATCTATTTTGCAGTGCATGGAATGTAAGCAGTCCCTGGTACTCTTCATTCTCTGCACACCCTCTGTTCTTTAAGATATTTATTGAAATGGTTGGTGAGGTGCAACAAGCCAGACATAATATTCCCCTTGCCTTTTGTGCGACTACACTGTAATGAAGAATTAATAACAGATTCCTGAAGAATATTAATCATACTTTCACAAGCCAGTAGGGAACAATTTAAGTGCAGGAAAATTAATGTAACAGTCCAACTCCTAGGCCCATGCAGAAAGTCAGAAAAAATGGGCCCTGCTAAAGGGCTTTCCTTCATCTCTGATGCAGTGAAGCATTAGTGCAACTTGTCGCACAGACCACTGAGCTGCCTCCGTCCTCAGCAGATCTTGGCCTTCCGACGTGTCTGGCCATGTTGTCAGCACCCCTCCTGTGCTTTCTGCGTAGGTACTCACCGAAAAGCCCTCTCTTCACAGGGTGGAGAACAGACCTAAATGGAAACCATTCGTCCCTTCCTTTAAGAACATTCCCACTTGAGATAAAAGGTGATCCGACAATCTTCATACATTAGTATACAGGGGGAAAAATCAGGTGGCCGGTGAAAATATTTACTTTTGATAATTTCAAAATATCTATATTTGATATCTTCAAAATATTCCATTACAAGCTTCATTCTTTTTCATTTTACATTTCACCTTTTTGGAAATAGATGTGAAATTAAATGTCAAAATGAAAAGCGGTTTTAAGCAAACCTCCCTTTGAGATTTCTCATCCCAAAGACGTCAGAATGAACATTCTGGTCATTCCTAAATTTTTTCCAACATTTTCCAGGTCTGAAGAATCACCTGAAACCTCTTCATTCAGGGGAGCAGTTTCAATTTTGACAAATAGGTGTTTCTAGAGGAAAAAAAATTATTGTCAGAGACGGTCTGACTAGCCAGAGGGCAAAGTTCCCAATGAGGCTTTACAAGACCATGTTTTCTTGATGTGATAAATCTATGATAACTCTGCAGTAGTTAGTGCCTTCCATGTTTGCAAAAGGCAGGGTCAGAAGTTGACCCTGCAAAACATCTTTAATGAAAAATTATAACGATCTGAGTATAACCTGTAAAAGAATGAATTTTTCAGCATGTCTTAAATTATTACACAAAGGGTAATCACGTTAAAAGAATCCTATTAATTAGACACTGTGTTACAATGAAAAAGGCTTTATGAAGGAGACTACAGTGTTTCATTGTGGTCTTGTTTTTTAGTCAGGATAAACATATTACATCAGGAAGAGCTATATATTTTTAGTAAGCTCACTGTTGAGGAACTTTGCTAAACTAAGACTAAATCTTGGCCCCACCATTAAGGACAGAAATGACTGACCAGTGGGAAGAAGGGAGCAGGGGGCTGTTTGTGAGTGTGATGATTATTTGGGGGAAAAATCTCCCAGTCCTGGCCCAGTTAGGGGTTTGTTGCTGTTTTCATGGGTATGTTGAATAGAAGAGACTCCAGTGAAGCCATCACGAAAAATTGTCAGAGCTATCCAAATCAATCTTTTGTTATCCCCAGTGAATTTTTTATTCACCTCTAAAGTAAAGTATGTTCAGTGTGTGTAACTTCACATGGCCAGCAGCTCACCTGGGTAACTGGGTACTGCTGCTGCGTGGCGGGATGCTTTGCATTACGCTGACCAGCCATGCTGGTGGCTCCTCCTGATTCTCTGGGGAGGTGGGATGCTCATGCAGCAGGTCATAGTGGTAGCTGCTCATGGCATGTTCATAGTCACTGAGGCTCAGCCTTTCTCTTCTTTCAGCTCATCCTGCACCCCGCTGTCCTGTTGTATTAAATGCTAAGGATAACAGCCCCGACTTTGCACTTAGTCATGGGCCGCCATGCAATGTTGCAAGGAATTTAGCCTTTCTGACTAACTGTAAGTGCTTATAAATCTGAACTGAGCCATGAGGATGTGCTGTGGTCCAGAGGAGTGGTGTGTTAAGACCTGCATTAAGCCAGCTGAACCTGGTAATGGTTTTGCTTCCTTTTCGCTCTGTCGTTTGGCAGAGGGGCCTCTATGCTGGATTTTGTGATGGTGTTATCACAAAACATGGACCCAGGTTTCATCCTGGGTCAGCTTCATCCCTAGTCAGCCAGCTAAAAGGGTCCCCTTGCCCCACTTAGTAATAAAAGTGGCAGATGTGGCATGTGTCCTTGGAAAAGGCCCACAAATAATACCGTTTCCAGAGACTCCAAGACCTTCAGGATTGCTCTGACCCTTGCATAATATAGGGATGAGGACATGAGGATATTATAGCCTGTTCTCTTCTTCCTTGGTTCACTTCTTTAGGTACACGTGGCACTGCCCTCCAGGTTAAATCTCCAGAGATCACACAAGAGATGGAAAAAGCTCATTTTGGTCTTTTTGCCCTTGCTTTAGGGCAGGAGCATCAATGGTCCAAAGTGTTCAAATATTTCTTCTGAATCTGCATGCTGGATATAGATTTTAGATCTTTCAGGCAAAGGAGGAATGACTTTGCATGTTGAAAGTAGTAATCAAAATGCACAGTGTCTGAATTCAAGCTCTGATGTGAAAACGCTACACAAAATCCCAATCAGCTCCTAGCAGAATTTCATACCGGCACACAAGGAATACCTTGATTAAAACAGTGGTCTACTGAGCCTACTTTCTAACTGCTTCTTATTGTATTAATTCAAAGTTTTTCTCTTATTGGAAAATTAAGTAGCAGGTGTAGTTTTAATGAACTGTAGCAGACTGGGTTTAGTGGTGTGGTAAATAGATTGTGATATTCATTTCCAATTAAAGTTCTTTTGCAAAGATCAATGAAGCACATTCTCATAAATTGAATCACAGTAAACTAATAAACAAATTTCTTTCAGCCTGCTGATGGCAAATTCTTATTTCCTTAACATGTTAGATCACATCATGGTATTAATTATATGATGCATGAGCAACAAAGAAGCAATCATTTATTTAGCAGTAATTTCATATTTATTTTTACCTTGGAATTAGCTTCACAGATAATTCCATACCTATAGGCAAGGAACATTAAGCATTAGAAAAAGGAAATTTCAAGTGAATATTTTTAATGCTTGACTTCTGATATCATCCAGAAAGATTTTAAAAATCTTGTTAATGAATGTGCTGCATTATTTGTTTTGCTGATTAAAAGGGCCACTACATCTGGAAGGGTGCACCGTAACCTTTAAACTCAATTAGTATAGGAGACGTTCACATCAGAAGCAGCAGTGTTCATGAATAATAGAGCAAAGGCTTAATTCTGCATCTGTAAACACACTGCTATAGTAATTTAAAAATATTAAGATATTAATTTACCAATCTTAAATGTCAGCAGTATGTTCAGGGCATATAGTAATGGTGTGACAGTTTATTGGACTCCTACTATGATTATATACAAATACATTTTGGTGCTGAATAGAGCTCAGATCATTGATTGAGGTCCCTGGGGGAATACCAGCACATAGACCAGGCTAATACAAATGATAAAATAAAGCTCTCACTGTATAATAATGTCATTTCTTGAGATCCTGTCATTACTGAAGGCATGTGAGATGCCTATCAGAATGGATTAAAAATCCCCAGAAGGAGGTTTTTTAGGCTTCTACTACCTGACGTTACGTGAAGGCCAGCAGCACCCTGGCTTGTGTCAGGGGCGGTGTGGCCAGCAGGAGCCGGGCAGGGATGGTGCCCCTGTGCTCGGCACTGGTGAGGCCGCCCCGCGAATCCTGGGGTCAGGTTTGGGCTCCTCGGGACAAGAAGGACATGGAGGGGCTGGAGCGCGTCCAGAGAAGGGCAGCGGGGCTGGGGAAGGGTCTGGAGCACAAGTGTGCTGGGGGGTGGCTGAGGGAGCTCGGGGGGCTCAGCCTGGAGAAGAGGAGGCTGAGGGGAGCCCTCATCGCTCTCTGCAGCTGCCTGAGAGGAGGCTGTGGTGAGGGGGGTCGGTCTCTTCTCCCAAGTTACTAGCAATAGAACAAGAGGAAATGGCCTCAAGTTGCACCAGGGGAGGTTTAGATTGGATGTTAAGAAACATTTCTTCACCTTAAGGGTTGTCAGGGATCGGAGCGGGCTGCCCAGGGAAGTGGTCGAGTCACCATCCCTGGAGGTATTCAAAGGGCGTTTGGATGTAGTGCTTAGGGACAGGGTTCAGTGGTGAACTGGCAGTGCTGGGTTTACAGTTGGACTTGATGATCTTAAAGGCCTTTTACAACCTAAATGATTCTGTGATTCTATGATTCTATAAGCTAAGCTCAGGTTTGGAAGGCCAAACTCCCTTCAATCCCTTTTTAGGCTGGTGGAGAGAGATCTGTTTTGCTGGAGGCCATTCAAAGCCCTGAGGTTAGATTTCTCTGGCATGTTCTCGGGAGAGGCCCATCTTTCACCTTCAGCTATAGAGAGGAATGAGAGAGAGAAGACTGAAGCTCATTTTGTGAATATATTCTATGTAAGTAATAGTAATTTGTGAATATTTTTCTGAAGAGTTTTACGTCTGGACGTACTCACCTTCTGCAGTCTTCTTCACAGCACTAACGCATCCACAACATCTTTTCCTTCCACTTCACAAAAGCTGCTGCTTTATTGCATTGTGGGACCTTTATCATGATTTTTCCATGTGCTGTTTACCTCAGGCTAGGTTTATTGCTAATGACTGACTCCTCCCAGTTAGCAGTACTGAAATGCGTCCTGCAAGGACTCCCCAGGTTCTCCAGAGCTACCTAGGAGTTTGCAAGTGGTAAGCTGTCGTTTCCTGCCTTGGATGGGCACCAACTGTGGAGAATTCCACTTCTAAAAAGATGAAAACCTTGTCGTTGCCTTTGTCTTATTTTTAATGCAAAACATGTCTTTGGAAATTTTGCAGTCAGCCAAAAATCTTTTTCAGGCTTAAATATAGTCATTGTGCAAGTGCAGGCTATCCGGAAATCCAGCATTTATTTTCCTTATGAGACCAGAAGCAAGAGATGAAAGGGAAAGATTTAGGTCACATAAAAGGGAAAATAAAGTGGCTGGTGACTTTGTGTAGCTCATTCGTGCATCTCCTTTTCTGCACTGCCCTTGTCCTTGGGTTCCTCGTGTTCCTTGTGTTTGTCTAAGAGGTGAACTGTAAAGTACAATCACAGTCATTTTCTTGTTCTTCAGTCCTCTGGCAGATAGCCGCAATTCTCTGGTGATAACATATTTTCTGTTCTTCCTAGTGATCTTTTTACAAAAGCCTCCATAAAAGTGATTATTCTGTTTCAGGCATAGTGTTAGGTTTCCTGTGTGGGAAGGGGAACGAAATAACAGAAATCCAACTATTTATAAATCATTAAGTTTCCAATACGTGACAGTTTTCAGAGGGGAGGTGGGGTCTGTATCGGGATGTGCGGAAGTCTACTGTGATGCCGAGTGGCCGTGGTCACTTGAAAAGTGTAGTGCCAGGTAGTCCTCGCAAGAGGTAAGACACTTTCCCACTTCGCACCGAGCAGAGTCTGCCTTAGGTCCTAGGTCTGCCTTAGATCTTTTCCAAGCCTCTTCCAGAAGACTTGAAGTTGTAATTCTCCCAAACAAGCGGAAACCCATGTTCTCTTCAAGCTGTGAATATCTTTGCTCAGCATGTAAATGCCTGGTCCTTTTGGCTCACTGTGCGGCACCAGAGATTGCTTGAGGCAGCAGGTTCGCACACGTCCTCTGGAAGTTCCTCTCTGTGGCAGCTGTGCGCTGTAACTCAGTATTGCCCAGTAAGTTTAATGAATGCGTATGAATTAGTTGTGATCAGGAGAAGTGTTCGTGTTAATCAAATGCTAGCCAAAGATACTGTAACCGCTGGGAAGCACCTTTCCATCTCATGCGTTCGAGTTATTCTATTAAGCTAGTAAGTTTGGAAACAGAAGGAAAGTAACCATTCCAATAACATAACAGACTTGAGATAGGAGGAAAATTAATCTGCGGCTTAACAGACTGAGAAATACTTACTGTAGTGCAAAATAAGGTTTGCAATATGATGAATTACTTGTGTTGCGTGGAACAGGACACGACGTGAGAGAGAGTTTAAACAGAGTTTTCCTGAGAGAGCAGTTTGACTTGAGTGCATTTGATATCATCGCCCAGTGTCCCTCCTTTGCAGAGATCACCAACAGCCCCAACAGTTGTGTAGGTGTTAATTGGGGTGAATTGGAAGGCATATAGATATGTGGCTGGCTGGATTGTGTATTTTCTTACATTAAAGTTTGTAGAAAGTCCATATATACATCAAGCCAAATAGGTAAAGGATTTACTTAATGTGTACACTGTTTCTGTGCACAGTCACCTCAGATTTGTATGAGTAGGAATTTGCTGATTTTGTTCAGGGACCTGGTAAGATTTCCCACCAGCTTCACTATGACACACCAGCAGCAAAAATCTTGGCTGCACTGAAGTTAATGATGGTATTTTCACCAACTTAATAGGACAAGGACTTCTGCCTAGATCCTTAGGAGAGAGGATAAGGCAGTTTTCTATATTAATATTTTTTTTTCTCAAATGTGGAGATATATCTTGGTAAAAATATTAATTGGTACCGGGAATACTGATTAATTTGTGTGTGTGAAATAATTATTTTTGATTCATAAAAGCTCAGATTTATTAGCATATAACACCAGTCCTCACAGCATGAGAGCTGTTGCGCTGGTAGAAGGACAACACATGTAGTCTCTCTGAAAGTAGCGCGCCTCTTGGTAAATCTTTCTGCCTGTGGTCTGTATCAACAGAACAGCAAGTTTCCTTACTTGCTCCCAGCCCTCCCCAAACCTTTCTTCACAATCATCTTAATTACATTCCTGTATTTCAAAGTTAAGTATTTTATCTCTGGCCTGAATTAGCATGGCATCCAAGTCACTCATGGGTAAAATAGAGATGGAGATCTTGTATGTGCTAAAAGCTTGTATAGGTTCAAATCAGCTGGATGGAATCACAGAAGAAAAATCCAATGTGGGCTGTTAAATATAACCAGACTTCCCTGGCTCAGGAAAGCTGCAGTTGCTGATGGCTGGGAAACTACTCTGAGGAAGTATCACTACATTCCTGCCCTGCCCTTATACTCTTTCCCAGGTAGGGAGGATTTGCATTAAACAGACATTTCACCCCATCTGTATGGATTTTCTTAAATTCTTAGCTTTTTATCTACTCTACTGTTCAGATCCCTGCCTAAAATCCACTTCTTCCAGAGATATTTTTTTCTTCCTTCTTTTCATGTTCTTCTCATCTTACACAACCTTTGCAAGGATAGTGTCATCCTTTATGACTCTAAAGCCTGATGTGAAACTATGATGTAAAAGTATTTTTACTTCTTAAAAATAGTGCAAGGTATCTGACAAATGGGGGAATAGCTGCTGAAATGGAAGTGACACGTGGAGATTTGTTTATAAATTTAGACTTCTCTATTCTCTTGGGTGATTTGAGTGATTCCAGCTTACACAGAGTTTGAGGACTTCGATCACCAGGTAATGATGTGGTTAACAGCAGATTGGATTTCCTGCAAGAAGCAATTACCTTGATTGATAAGAAAATTTGAGAAAATTCATTCAAGACTTAATGAGATTGACAAGGTCATGGTTGAGCCAGGCATCCACCTTGAATAGATAAGGTTATGTGTTTAGAAGAAGTAATCCAAAGACAATAAGCTCCTCAAAAAATGGATCATTTTTATCTACACTGAGATGATGAATGAAAACATTAGACTTGTGCCTGTGACAGAGAATCTGGGGTGTGAAGATCAGGAGAGATTCTTCACAAAGTCATTTATAGCACTAGTATCGCTGCTGTCCCTTTTTTATACCATTAAAAAGAATATAAAAATGACTTTCAGAATCTTTGTGGCCTCAAAAATAATCCCAGACCTTTATCTTACAACTCTGTGAGGTGTTTTGTCTGTCAAGAAAACTGGAGGTCATAAGAGAAGGGATATCATTCCTGACTGCGTGCTCATCTCCTGCTATCCACAGTGGGGTCCCTGAGGGCTGTCAGCGAAGCCAAAAACACTTTTAAAATTCATGGATTCTGGACTCTTTCTTAGCCTGGGTTAAAAAAAAAAAAAGGATTGCTGAGATAACTAAATAAGACATTAAAAGGAGATAGAAAAAAGAGGTGATTTATTGTTTCAAACATGCTAGGAGTCATTTATGGAAAAATACATTTACACACATGTAGTTTCTATCTTGAAGTGACGCAGTGGATTTCGTTATTTTGTTTTCTGTTGCAAGTGATAAAAAATGGACATGGCCAGTAGAAATGGTAACTAATATTTTTTGGTGTACTATAAATATGAGTGTTTGACACCACATGAAAAGTAAAACCTGTGCTTTAGTCCTTATCCCAAATCTAACTATACGGGGCTCTTCTGCCTATTTTTTCTTGATGTGTAATAACTACTGCAGCCAATTAATTTAGAAATTTCTACCTATATCTCATCCTAACTCCTGGCTCATTTTCATTATTTTTTAATATTTAGTCGTGCATAGTGACTCCAACATAGAGTAGCCTTTTAAATGCATGTGGTTTCACCCTTGGAATTAGTCTGGGATAGAAACCTTTTCAGAGGCAGAAAAATTTGTTCTGGTTTTATTACTTACACAAGATCCTTACAAGCAGTGTACCAAAAAAGGCACTTCAGACTTACTTTGGAAGAGTGGTGTCATTCTACTTGAGAAAAGTGTATTCACAAGAGCTTGTATTTGCTTATACGAGATTTTTAAAGAGTTTGCATGTAGTGGGGGTAAATATATGAAAGGGAAAGTAATTGAAAATAGAGTAGGAGATAGTTGGACGTATTCAATATGTAGTCTTTGTTGGACTGTAAACACTTCTCTGTATACTTCATTCAGCTTTCATTTAATAGATCACCCCCAAATGAATGCAAGGAAGGTAAACGTGCGTTCATTTTTCTGTGGAGTTTGTAAATGTATGCACAGAAACCTGCAGTTCCTGATCCACAGCAGGTAGACTAATCCTACTTTCACTGAGCCAATGCCAAGTGTCTGCCCCTTAATTCTCTATTCATTTCACTGTTTTTACAATTACACAGAGTAAAAAGTATTCTCTGCTCACCACTGCAGGATTTCTGAATCATTTCTACAGAACCCCATTATGCTTTTAGAGAACACTTTTGATTTCATCTCTAATAAATCCTTCAGAAGTCTCCTAAAAAAAGCCTAAACTATACTTTAGATGAGGCAGTGGTTCTATTTTCAGGTTTCAGTAAATAACGTGTTGAAACTACTCATACTTTATAGAATTTGTTTATATTGTTATCAGTAACCCTGCATGCAAACACAATCAAAATGCTAATAGATCATCCTACCCTCAGTTCGGAAGGATCCTACTGCACTCTTAATGTTATTAGGAAGATTGAATTATGAGTAGTTCTGCAGTCAATGGACAGGATTTTAACCTAATTTAATGGCTTTAATACCAGGACATAAGACATAACGAAGGCAGAAAAGTTAAAATTATGTGGAATTGCTTCCTGTGATGTAAATAACCCCTTTTTTAACATTTGCCTGTTGGTTTTGCATTTCTAATAGAAATATTTTTTCAGCAATAAGAGCGAAGGGGTGTCCTCAGTGACAGATAAGTTAGTTCGGCAGAAGGACATTTTCTAAAAGAGTCACATGAGAGGAGTGTATTGAATAGATGCAAAAGCACTGTGCTTGCAGGACAGTTGGCCAGGCTTCCTATGCATGCTGAAACTTCTCTCCTGCCTTGATGGCTATATGATTTCTCCTTTTTTTCAGGTTATGAATCTTGACATCACTTTTCTTCCTTGCCAGTTTGTGGAATTTGTACTCCCTTCTCTTACCGACATTGCTGTTCTAGTCAGCTTGGTTCCAAAATCCAGCAAATCTGTTTCTTCTATATGAAAACTCCCTAATTACAAATTGTTACAGACACAGAAACCTTTAGCTCTGTAGCAGTGTTTCCCCAATGACAACCATGGGACTCAACTATCAACATATTGCAGGATCTTGAAGGCTTGATGTGATGAGATTTCCACCTTATTCTTAATGGAGCTTAAAAGACTGGGATTCCTCTTAAGGCTTTTGATTCCTTCTCCTGAATTGTCAAGATGGTGTTGATAATTACATCTTTTGCCTCTTACCTCTTGCTGGATGTCTTTAACAAGGGTGGAGTGCTTAACTATCCCGTTGATCCCATTGATCCGCTTGAGCAAGCCCAGCGGAGAGCCACAAGGATGCTCAGGGGACTGGAGCATCTCCCTGGTGAGGAAAGGCTGAGAGACCTGGGCTTGTTCAGCCTGGAGAAGAGAAGGCTGAGGGGGATCTCCTCAGTGCTTATCAGTGTCTGAAGGGCGGGTGTCAGGAGGGTGGGACTGGGCTCTTCTCAGCAGTGCCCGACGACAGGACAAGGGGCAACGGGCACAAGCTGGAACACGGGAAGTTCCACTGAAACATGAGGCAAAACTCCTTTGCTGTGTGGGTGCCAGAGCAGCGGCCCAGGCTGCCCAGAGAGGCTGTGGAGTCTCCTTCCCTGGAGCCATTCCCACCCCGCCTGGACGCGGTCCTGTGCCCCTGCTCTGGGGGTGCTGCTCACGCAGGGGCTGGACGGGGGGAGCTCCAGAGGTACCTTCCAACCCCCACCATCCTGTGATTCTGTGATATATCATCGTGTTTCCCATTCCCATGCAAATCTACTCAGAAGTTCAGTTCTAAACCCAAAACCTTACTGAGACATCATGTATCAACACTTTCGTCCCTTAGGATTTGATTTTCCAATGTTAGCCAGCTTAAAACAAAATATTTCTTAGAGTTCTCAGCTGGAATGGAGGGTATTGAAGTCCTCCAAGAAGCATTTCTATGCTGTTGGCTCTTCTGTTGTGGCTGTGGTTTCTGGTTATTTATTCCATTGTTAGACTTTGATGCCGAAGGTGCCTAGAGCTTTAGATGAGCAACTTCATCAAACTGGGTCATCTGCGTAACCACCCAGCACTTTCTTGCTCAAGTTTAGAGGTATATTTGCAGAGGTCAATCATTTTTATGCAGTGGGGAGTTGTGATTCCTAATGCATTCATTAGGGAGAGCATCTGGGGGAAAATAATTCAGACAGGATCAAGTCAGTTTGTCTTCTTTCATTGACGGCAAAACCATGAATCTCCTTGAGCTGAAGATCTGCCTTGGATTGATGCCATGTTGAACCTAAGCTCTCAGAGAAAAGCTTCATTCCTTTCTTTGGGTTGGAAGACAGTAATTTTGTGTCGTTCCTCCTGTTGTATGGCATTTCCTCTGCAGAAGAGGAAAACAGGTTAAGTCAAAGATAGATGTGAAGTCATCAGAACTCCAGAACTTTGTCACCTCGTCATTCAGCTTCATGTGATGGAAATTTACAGATGACGTAAATCAAGAGATAGGTGGCATGCCAGTGAGTGGCTGCATTGATAAAAGAGAGTGAAAGAATGGCAGCCTGTCAGGGAGAATAATTAATAAGAGAATAACAAGTAATCTGTCCTTCTGATCTATCTCAGTACAGTGACGCACACGCTTAACTTTGCACATATGAATAACTTCTTGGAAGCCATTCCTTCACTGGAAGCTGATGAAGATACTCACCTAGCGAAAATTTACATACCTTTCGCAAGGTTTTCGTGAAATGTTTCCACCCCTCTCTATATGTGCCCTCTGTGTCTTTATCCCTGCTGCCTTTATCCCTCCTGTCTGGGAATTCTCACATACACAGAAAAGGTCATTTGTGTGCCTTGCTTTGTGAAGAAGAGGAGAGCTTGTAATGCTGTAATGAAAACCCTGGTACGGAAAAATGTTCCTCTACCCAAAGAGAAGTGAATTTAATTAGCATAAGTCCTCCCTTTTCTGGAGGGAAGAGAGATATAGCCCCCAAATTTGCAGGGGGAAAAAAAGGACTTGGGAAATCTGTAAATGACCTTATCCAGTGTGTTGTAATCCAAAGTATTTTGAATAAAGTAGGAGGAGGAGATTGATTTGGAGTGGGAATTGTTTATTCTTACAGGCCAGACCAGCAAAGGGGAACAAGACATTTTCCTCATATGTTCATGCATGTTAAAAAGTTGCCTGATGAGAACTCTTCTCTCTCTCTCTCTCTTTTACGAAGTAGCTGATGCCAGAAGTTTAAGATGAGTGAAATCTTCTAAGACATAATTTTCAAGCTTGGTAGAGTTCCTGTTTTCCTGATCTTCCTCCTCCCCCATCAAAGTTTCCGCCAGCTGTCAGCCACCACATTAAATTTGGCCTCCGATTACTTTAGCTGGTTTAGGTTTGTTGAGTTGGTTTGGGGTTTGGGAGGGGGAAGAGAAGGGTTAATCAACCTGTGTTTCCATTGCTTGTTTAACCTTTAAATTCAGAACATTATAGGCTGTGAGGGATTTGAAATGAAACTTCCATTCAGATTATGGTGACAGCTTCAACTTGACTGCTTTACAAGGATTTAAAATCAAGAGTTTTCACTTTTTCAGAAATCATTCAGTGCCCTTTTTTAGCTTAAATCCCAGGGATAATTTTTCATTGTTCTTGATAGGACTCTTTTGGCACTGTCAGCCTCGCTAAGTTAGCATTCATCCAGGCTTTTAGTTAATGTTTTCTTTACCATCAAGAACAGTTGCAATCCAGGTTAACCTTTTAGAGGGTTTGTCACAATGCACCATCAGAGCAGCTAAACAGCCATCAGACTGACCTCCTCAGTCCGGTGTGATGGGTTGGCAATTGACTGGGAATACCTATTGCCTGACATTGCATTCTACAGTATAACAGAATTCTTATTAAAATAAATTCTAGGCAAAGCCCTTGATAGTATATTGTAACTGTCATAGTCGCAAAAGGTTCTGAGCAGGCTCCTGTCCTTTCGTTTTCCCACTGAGTATTTCTACGAACTATTTTTGTAAAGTGAACCATTTAGCTGAAATCAA
The DNA here is from genome assembly GCA_013400875.1 of Anhinga rufa. Classification (NCBI taxonomy): domain Eukaryota; kingdom Metazoa; phylum Chordata; class Aves; order Suliformes; family Anhingidae; genus Anhinga; species Anhinga rufa. The sequence goes on from VZTV01076510.1 coordinate 40,261, forward strand.
AATTGAGTTTAATCTAGAGGTTTGTAGGGACGCAGAAATTGTCATAACACATCAGAGCAATGGTTCATCTGGAGTTGCTAAGGTGCCTTGCCTTTGACAGAAGCCAAGACCAGATGCTTCAGAAAATGGTTTAAAACCCCTATAATGGATAATTCAGCAACAACATGCAAGGGGGGGTGAGGGGGTGGTTCTGGCCAACCAACCTCAAGCAGGTGGCAACTGCCTTATGTCCTGAAGTATGAGGGCTGAAATCCCTTAAACACTGTAACAACACACCTACCATGACTGCTCGTAGAAACTTACTGGGTCATTTAAATGTCACATTTCTCATTTCAATGAGCATGCAGATTTCTGTTGCTTTCTCCGAAGCTTCATTTTCCCAGCATCGTACTTTCTCAATTATTTACCCTGTACACCTCTTCCCAGCCCATGTTTTTCTCTCTGTCTCCATGTGGGGAGTTTATGCACATCTGAATAAGAAACAATCTTCTGTCTTGCAGCTTCCTGCAGATGCTTTTGAGCACTTGACAAGTCTCTCTGGTGCCACAACAGAAAGGCACTCTCATCCATCCCTGGTGCTGTAGATCCTGTCAGCAGCAGCAGCATCTGCTGCCAGAATATTACAGAACATAAATCTGTGGGTAACAACAGCTATTCCATGGCCTCTCCAATCTGTAGCTATCAGAAACCCAGCTTTGGACAACAGCCATTCTTTCATTTAATATTTGGATGGCCAGTTGGATGGGTTGATTCCTATCTACCTGGAAGTAGTAGTAGTAGTTCTAAATTGCCTGGAAAACCTCCCTCTCTCCTAGTGTGGACCCAAAATTTCAAATATCATCTTTAAAAGAGAATTTGGATTGTATTTTTGAAGTGTCCTTACAGAGAAGCATACAGTGCCTGACTGGTTTTTGTTCTGGTATCTAAATTAATATACATTGAGGATGCCTGGGCAAATCTGTGTAGAATCCTGTCTGTGTTTCAAATGCACAAGTTAATGGGAATTTTGCATGCAAAAGGACCATGAGATGAGAACTGTGAACGAATCTGCCTTACAGTGATTTTTTCCCCAAACATTCTGCAGATGGCTTTTATGCTCAGATACAAAGTTACTTAATGTAAATGAATGAGAATATGCACTAGTTTGATCTCTTCCTTTTCTTATCTCCTCCTCTACTTTCTGTGGTTGTAAGGAGTATCTAATGGCAAAGCGCTAGTTATGCAGCAGTAGTTCACCTTTTTTCTCTCGGGAGGAAACCCTTGGCTTTCTGTTTCATGTCTCTGAGGTTCCAGATGAGAGCTGAGACACATAGAAGAGAGAGGGATCGGGGCTTTATTTTTCCCCTTATTACACTGGTGCTACGCTACTCCTGAAAATCAGCAGAAGTACACCGATACGAGAACTGCACATACGTGCATATAGACATGGGATGGGCTGACATGTTTTCATCACTGAAACCCTGAGAAGAGGTTCTAAGCTCAGGGATCCTTCCGTTACAATACGAGGCACCTTGTCACACTGCCCCACAGGACTAGATCCTGAAACCAAAGATCCACTCCTGCCTAAGACGGACTCAGTATGAGCACTGTTAATTAATTTGGCACTAGAATAGATTAAATACAAATATTAACCTTTTTTTTAATCACTATATTAATCCAGTAGGATAACCGCCTAAATAAAAGCTGAGCTCTGTTGCATTAAATTATGTTTTACGCTGGCAATATTAAAATTAAAAGAATGACCCTCTTAAATTTGGTCTTAATAGAAATCCCCTGATGTTTTTAATGATTTCTTCATTACAGTTCTTATCCTGCCATGAGCTGCTTTTGTTTCTCTGTAATTACTCATGATTAAAATAACATGGTATGCAAATGTTGTAGTAGAGCCGTAGATTTAGCTTGTTTAAGGCAACATTTATAGCTATGCTGCCTTTCCTCCCCCTTGCCCACCTTGTTCATTTTGTGCTCTTTCCAGGGTCAAGCATATCTCAGTACAGAAACTGTTTACAGCTTAGAGGTTTGGTGTTTTTTTTTTCATAGTAAGTGTTACCACCCTATTTTTTCTTTGCAAATTAATAGAATAATGTAATTCAAGAAGAGGTCTGACTTTTGAGTGCAGTCTGCCGCAACTGATGGCAGGATTTCCTGAAATGTCAGTAACTCACTTTTGTGTACCGTACTTGACCCTAAAGTGATGCTTTTATCCTTCCATCATAAAAATATTTTCCACTGTTAGTTTATTTGCATTGTTTACTTGAGAAGGGGAAAAAAAATGGCCAACATTCTTCATCTTCACTTTCAAAGACTCCCTTTTTTTATTTAAGAGAAGTTTGGCATTCATCTATTTCTATTCCAAAGCAAGTTTCTGTAATGCTAGTTCTGAGAACAGCCAAAGCAGATGCGAATCCAGTCATCAGCTTGCAATGCTGCACCTGAAGATTTCTATAAAGACACAATTTTTAGCATGATTAGAACCTGATTACAAACATTATAAGGCTTAATACATTTTGT
>VZTV01076514.1:0-10363 GCA_013400875.1 Anhinga rufa
CTGGTGAATGATATACAATGTTCTGGGTTTTAGAGTGTTTTCAGTGTCTTATGTTTTACTAGTGTCATACCAAAAAAGCAGCCTTCATACTATTTCCAAAAAGATTTTCATACAGTCCCATAAAAAGATGTCTAAAACTTATCACGATGTTTCACAACAAGGTAAACACTTGCCTTATCAATCACGTAAACAAACCCACCTTTAAAATGTTAAACATATCTGAACAGTTCCTTATCTTGCTTTAGACTGACATTCATACCATCAGGAATCAAGATATAATGAAGTTTAAATAAAAAAAATTTGTGTAAATCACAAAACACCCAGGCAGTTAGGTGCCGTGCTGTAAATTAATATAAGCCTTCACATACCAGCTACCTCTCACTGAGTGATGCACTGGCTTTTCTGTAATAGGCATCTCTCCTCTAGCTGCTTGCCCCTCCTTTGATAACTCTTAACAACCAGTTCCAGGAAGGAGAGTAGCAGAACCTGCTTGAGAAGCAAGAAGTGAAAGTGGAATATTGCAATGTAAACTTGGGTCTTGCCTTCCTTCCTTCCTGCCTTTCTTTCTTTCTTTCTTTCTTTCTTTCTTTCTTTCTTTCTTTCTTTCTNTTTCTTTCTTTCTTTCAGATGGGTATCTCCATTCTGAATTGCTTGTCTGTGTCACACTTCAAAGTGAATCACATTTACTTTTGACAATTCATTCACTGTAGGCTTGCTGCTTGACTATCGCCCACCTCACGGCACACCTTTGTGCAGTGACACTCCTTGAAAATGTCGCAACATTGTAATTAGTGTTAAAAACTCTTGGTCTAATCTTCTTTTCTCCATACCTCACCTTCGTCAGCCCCCTGCATCTTCTGTTTCTTCTAAACAACATGTATGGACTTGCTGTCCCATGCATATACTGTGTTGCACTTTGCTTACCACACCATCTCAACCTCTGGACTGCTGATGTTGGTTTCTCTAGTTCCTACCTGCCTGTTTCTCAGCCCTCTTACTGAGGCTCCACATATCATCCATCCATCCCTCCCATGCTGACAGCCCACTATCCCTGCCACCCTACAGAAAGCAGCAGGTGCCCTTAGCTGCAGTTACAGTTCCCTCCACTGAACCTTCCTATTCTGTGTGGCAAATCAGCCCCCACCGCCTCCCACGGCCCCTTGGCATTTGGCACTCAGCTGCAGCTCAGGTTACTGCATATTTCCCATCAGGGAATTATGCTCTTCAGAGTCAACTGCAATTGCACATGCAAAATATTTTTCATGCTAATAGAGTGCTCTCTCTATATTTTTGATCCTCATCAGATAAGACTATAAATACCTGAAAGACTGGATAAACTTGTGCAACCATTTTTGGATTACGTAGTCTACAGGATTAGACTTCTTGCAAGATTTCCAGAACTTCCTGGTTGGCTGAGTGGAAATATTTTAAAAATAACATCTTACAGTATTTCAGTGTTTCTGTTTCCTCTATTGGTCGAAAACAGGAAATGCAGAACCATGTGAATCTCAGGTTTTACTAAACTTCAGAAAAAAAGGTTCAGAGAGAGAGCACTTAAAAAAAAAGGACCGGAGTAGAAGCCAGTTTCTATTTTCACCTAAACCAGTTAATCCATCTGCTTTAACCACCCTTCAAAAACAACACTGACTGGAGTATTTTGCATATTTGTAATGTCTGATGAAGATAATAGGCAGAGAGCGTGCTGGTTCCAAAATAAGCTCGTGCTCATAGTGTAACCTGGTGATTGAACATCCTGACATGCAATTATTTGTTTTTTCTCTCTTTACTAGTGCAAAACATTTGGATAGTCAGGTTTTAATTTATTTCCACTTGCAATGTTACCTAAGGACATTCCTTATCTGAGAAAAGCATTATCATTCAAAAGAGCATTTTCCCTCCTTTAATAGCTGCCCGTTCAGTGCTAGTTACCTTATTGCATATATAAAGTTAGAACTGTTTCTTCTTATGTATATCACTGTACACTGATCAACACTGAGATTCATCTGCCATTTTATTGCCACTTCCACAGCTCTAAAGAAGGAACACCTAACCTTTACCTTATCATTTATTCCTCTGAAAATGTATTCTGCAAGTCTATCACTTAACTCTTTCCCTTCATGCTATCATCATACTACAAGCTCAAGCATAGCACCGCTATGGAAAAAATGTGCTCATAGCATTTTATCCTATTTTTCCAACTAGCCTATTGATTTTTCTAAAAAGCTTTAGAATTAGTTTTTCCTCTCTTTATTCTCACTTTGAAATTTTATGGCTTCTTACATTTCAAAGAACTTGACTTAGGATATATCCAACCCTCCTGTCCTGCTGCTCTTACTGATAGAGAAACCAGCCTTGGTAAGTTGTGCAATGGAGACAGTGCAGAACAAGGACAACAGAGAAGCTCTGCAGCTCCTGCGCCCATTGATGATTTTTGTGGTTAGTACAATTTCACCTTTTTCAAACCAGAAAATATTTAAGATCAGACACTGTTTGTGCTAATTTTCTGAGGCCTGGTACAGAAATGACCTATTCTCCTACCTGTTCCAGCAAGAGGATGCTAACAAGAATGTGTACAAAGTTCATCAATAGGTTTAATGGAGGTTGAACTGACTGATGTTCCTTTGGCACTTTCCCTGAAGTTGCTTGGGTACCTCCCAGTTGACACAGTGCAAGCTGAGGGCATTGCTTTCCTGGTGTACTTTCTCGATGTGCTTTCTCACCCTAGAACAACTTGCAACTTGGTGATGTCTGAGCCAGAGGTGACATCTTTGTGTTTTAATAGTTTTTCATGGATTACTTGTCTATGAATTTGTCCAAATGTCTTTGAATCCATGTGAACATCCACAATATGCTGCAGCAATGAGTAAGAATGGTTTATGAACTGAGAGGAAAGAGTATCCTTTTGCTTTCTTTGTAGTCCCATTTGATTATTTCGTGTGTTCCCCTTAGCTGTTGCACTATGGAAAACCATAGGCATGCTCCACCCCATTTGTGATTTTAAAGATTTCCATCACCTCCCCTTTAGTTATCTTCTCCTAGGCTGAGAAATCCCAATCTATTCCTAGTTGCTCCAGCATAAATCTTAAATCCCTCCTCTCCTCTCCTCTCCTCTCCTCTCCTCTCTTGTTTTTCCCTGAGACTGGGAATGGATGAGCTGAGGGATCAAAACTGCACACAGTGTTCAGGATGCTTGTACACATGGGTTTGCTGAGCAGCTGAATGATCATCATGTTATATGTGAAGTCAGGACTGGTTTTGAAGTCCTTGTGCATCACTTTGTATTTTTTAATACCAACTTTAGCATTTTATTGCTCAGACACTTGGTGTCATGGACTCTTCCCAAAGCCCCTCACATGCAGTTTGGTTTTACATTCCTGAAAAACTCAAATCAACAACGTGCTTTGACACTTTAGTATCCACCCCTTTTCTAAATAATTTACAAATATATAGTAATTTACAAATAAGTCTCTGTGAGACTTCACTAGAAATATTATTCTACTTAGAAGATTTACCAGTCATTCCCACACTTTGTTTCCTACCCTTTAATCATAAGAGGATAAAACTCTTTTCCTACCTCTTATTTCATGTCAGCTTAATTCCTTAAGAGCCTCTGTTGAGGGAGCCGGTTGTAAATGGAAATCCAAAATGTATCAGCTGGTCTCCTCTGTGCGCATGCTCAATGGCTCCTCCAAATTTGCAAAGGATGGCTTCCTGGCCATGCGTGCAGCACATACATAAGTCCAATTCTGACCCTATGCCTAGGGGTGCTGCTCTGATGCACCTGAAAGCAGAATCAGACCATCTTTTGAAAATGCAACAGAAGATATTTGCTGTAGTGTTAAAGTAACTAGGTGCTGATATTTCAGATGTAAGAATAGGCAAGTGTTAGCAATAGTGCTGCTGCTTGAGAACTGTTCTAATTGGATCATGTTGAAGAGATGTGCCCTCATCAAGAGATAATAGCATTGAACAGTATTCAGTTGTCAACAAAACATTTATGTGGAAGTGAATGCAATTTTATCAGTTGATCAGGCCTGAATTTTTAAAACAACTTGTTAATCACCTAGATATAAAACAAACAAAAAGAGCAAACAAAAATGCACAATATTTAAGTGATTAATAAAATGTCTGTAGAAGAACCTTTCAGAGCTTTAGCAAACTTTTTGCACATAAAAGTTCTCCTGTGGGCATGGCATAAACATCCAAATGTGAATTCAGAGGTTAACATATTTTTAAAAGCTAAAAGCACCAGCAGGATTTTGAATGAAATGTCTTTTCAACCATAGGCAAGGCTTTTTGAAAACTATATAATAAATGCTCAGTCTTACATAATTGATAGCAGCAGCTAATATTGGTCTCATTATTATTGTCATTTAATTACAGTGCAATTCTCTCCAATATTTTTTCAATGTAATTTAACAAGTTATATGTCATCTGATAGTATCACAAAATGTGCCATTACACAAGCAATTGACAGCTACTCTGTTTTAAAAAACATTGGCTTCCCAACACCATAATTTATACAGGTGTACAATAGAGTACTAATACAAAACACATCTTTGCTAAATTACTGAAAAAAAAGTTAAAGAAAAGGAGTTCTTCAGTCACAGCTGTATACTGCTTTAATAGCTTAGGGAGGCTGAGAAGTCTGGATTTTATTTGTAATTAATGATAAGATCAGAATGGCTCTTGTCTCACCTCACCTTCCAGTAATGCCTGCCTACAAATGTCTTCCAGAGTCCCTCACGTATCACCTATCACCCTAATAAAGAAAGGGACAAATACTGATAGTAACACTACTAAAGTGTACAAAAGTTTTCTGTCTATAGCCCAAACTCCAGCCAGGGAAAAGACTTCCGGGGCTTTAGAGGACTATAGATCAAGCCTTCTTAGAAATCACAGAATACATAAGAAACTGTTTTCAGAAGTGCAAGTGTTTCTGAGCTAGCCAGAGAGGCAAACAGGCAAATTCAATCTTTACTTCCCAAATCAGCTGCAGACTTACTCTGAGGCTATGCAGAAGGAGCTTTGATGACAAGAATTTCATTCTGTGCCAGGAATAAAACACAGATATTTCAAAATTTTGCACAAAGACCTATTTAAAAAACACTCAAGGTCATTCACAATATCCCATTTTGATGTTAATGTTTTATTTTGTGCTGTAATATGTAATCTATTGTATTAGAGAAAATACAATACAAAAGTGAAAAATCATTTCAAGTGAAAAATGAAACCCCAACAATGTTGAAATGGATTATTTTGACATTTTCTCCTTGGTTTTCTTTCAAAAGAAAATTCAGGTGAAATCAAGTTGAATGTTTGCTGTGCAATTTTGTTTCAGCAGAACCACTACTTCTCAAAGAGGTAGTTCCTTAAAAATCCTTCTGGCCGATTTGTGATGCGAAGTCCTGTCTCTCTTGGCTCGCAGACGTCCCTCTGCCCCAGACCCCTCTGGGTGGCAGCAGCCCTCCCAGCGTGGGGCCGGTGCTCCATGTCCGCTGAGTTCTGCTGTCTCATCAGTGTTTGTGCCTTTGGGCCACCACCGACACTTGCATTCAGAAAGCCCACTTCTCCTGAGAGCAGCACTTCATGGCAAAAATACCCTTCTTCAAAAGCAAGACACAATGAAAAACACAATCCTGATCTTTAGGAAAAGCCTGAAGGCTTTTTTATCATTAACATGGCTGAGAACTTTAGGTAGCAGCTTCATGTTGCTGTGACTTGCAGGAAAAGGCAGTAGTGTCACACTAGCATTACCACTAAAAATAACAGACACATGTAAAAATAAATAAAATGCCACTGTGCCTGATATCTTTTAACAACAAGATGACTACTTTTGTGGTAGGTGGTAAGCTGAAACACATCATATTTGATATGAGAACACTTAACTTCATGGGGACTGAGACAATAACACTATACAATCATGTCTCTAGGGTCTAATTTGACTGTAAGATTTAAATAACAATTCTATATCCCACTTGAACTTGAATGAGTTCCGCTCAGTGGGAAGGCAGTAGAAATTTCAAAGTTTGGAAAGTGTATGCAAAAGCTGTGTGCTCATTTGTAAAAGTCTTCTTTGACATCTGACAAAGTCCCTGGAAAATATGGGGCCAGTGTAATCAGGAGCAGCGTTTGGTCCTTAAATATCAGTCAGGAAATGAACTTTTCAACACCCACATTTCTGCCAGTGCTAGGAATGTCCTTTGATTTTTTTTTTAAGTTAGGGGTTAAATACAAATTGCTAAAACTAATCCATAAATCAGCTCACTAGTTGTATGAGGGGGAATACTTTCACACATACAATTGAAACAGCATATGTCAGATATGGGCCAGTTAATTTTGGCAATACTGAGAAGTTTAAAAAAGCATAGAGTGGACTGTGTTGCAATCATTTTGCTTTTGCAGTGTATCTCCCTGACTGGATATCAGTTAAACCTCATTCACCATCTGATAGCAAGTGGGATTCATAGTTTTGATTAACAGCTTACTGGGGGGTAGGAGATCAGTAAAACTAGGCAAACAAAGTAGCTGAAAAATACCAAAGTTAAACCAAGAAGAAATATTTGTAAGCATAAGCTTATACAAGGAGTGATGTCTATTCTCCCCTTTTGCTAACCTTCCACAAACATTTGAATGGAAAGAAACTGTGTGAATCCTGAGTGAGATAAGGGTACGTAGTCGCACATATATTTGAACCAGGATAGTTTATGTGAAATTTTCAAGTCAGAAAAAGAAGTAAGGTGATTTGAGACCTCGGGGTTAGTCCTGATTTTCTGTCATTTATTTCATAGTATCTTCCTTTTTGCCTGTTGCAGAGATGAATGTCCACCAGAGTGGGTGTTCATCAAATTGCATTCCTGCCTTGCTTTGGATAAAATCTTAAACAATTGCATGAAGTAAGTGTCAACTTGAAATTGTTCTTCCCAACTTCATTTTTTCTTCAGTTTCCTTAGCAAAACATCCCATCTCAATCGTAGGCTCCCTTTCCTTTACAGGCAGACCCCCACTGCTCTTGTATTTCTCGACTGAAGTTACCTGGATCCACTTGATGTCACTTATGAAGGACGAAGCAAAAAAATACCTCTCTGTCTTAATGCAAGACTCCAGCACTCATCATTAAAACTGTTACGGGCCAATGGAAAATCTGGTTATGAAAGATAAAAATGGGTAATGAGTTAAGCAGTTTCAATTAAATGACAGACCTTTGGAAAAGGTTGCAATTAATATTTTACTTATTACTAGAGAACAAACGTTAATGAACTAACACAATTGGTTACTAAGATCATGTGGAATGATGAACTCAGAGACTTGAATTAGAATTAAACCTCAAATTTCTTGAAGTCAAAGGGGCTAAAAACATGAGAAAGTTTGATTTTCAAGCCAAAAGGCGGAACAAACCCCAGATGAATAAAGGCAAAGATAGTGCCATATGACTGGAGAACAGAAAGTATACTAAATGAGAGGGAAGAAAAAGAATATTTGGGCAAGTATTGCTTCATTAACCTAAGGTACACAGGGTTTTAGAACAGGTTTTGAAGGAACAGATGAATACATGGAGGTGAAGGAAATATTGGATACAGTGCAGTAGGAAATGTAATAAAAGAAGGGAGATCTAGGCAGACTAACTTAATAGCTTCCTTTGATAAGATAGCTGATTTTCTAGACAAAGGAAACGGACTCGATCTCATCTATCTAGACTTCAGTAAAGCGTATGGTATGGTGCCACATGGGAAATTATTTGTTAAGCTGGAGAAGATAGGGATTAGTAGAGGAATTGAAAGATAGGTAAAAGACTGTCTCAAGGAACGACAGCAAAAGATAGTGTTGAAAGGAAAAGTATCAGGAGGGTTACCAGTTAGCAGTGGAATTCTTTATGTATTAGTCTTGGGTCTGATCTTCTTCTTATTTCAATTAAGACCATGACACAAATATTAGGAATGTGGTGATACTACATAGGTTGGCACTATCAATACACAGGAGAGAAGGATATCATGCAGAAAAAGGCTGGATGACAGTAAGGACAGGTATAATAGGAATGGGATGAGAAGCAGTATTTTGAAGATAATGAAGCTAGTCACTTATCCCCAAATGAAGATAATGCATTTGGAAACTAATAACAAAAATTAGGAATCAGTTAGAAAAGAATGAGCTAGAGGGGGACCCCAGGTTGGTTGTCAGTCACAGTACAGCTGAGAGCGACCAGTGAGATACTGCATTAAAAAAGGGCACACAAGGGATGCATCAGGAGGTGTATATTTAGGTGAATAGAGGACTAGTTCGATTATGAAAGTCTCTGGTGAGACCTCACCATAAGCGCTGATACAGTTCTGTTACACAGTCTCAGGCGAGCTAAATTAAAACTGGGCAACGTGCAGAGCAGGGCTAACCAAAATGATAAGGAAAAGAGAGAGTAAACGAACAAGTGTGCTGTCAGGGATACATGTAAATACCGAGGCTGTCATTAGGAAAAAAAACCATTTACCTTAACTCATTTTCAGGACAGATGTTTTTTATTTCAAGTCTAACAGAAGACTCTGGTCTTTTGTGTCTCCTGTGTGATGGATATTATCAGTAGTCAGTGCTGACAATTGGCCAGACCACAGGGAGCTATGTACATCTTTCAGGGAACTTGTTCCATCAGTGTATATAACATTTTGACTTAAATGTTAGCCTATCAGGCAGGAATCTTCTGTTTGTCCCAGTTTCGTATAGTGCCTCCTAATAAGGAACCCTGGCACTTTAGCAGACCTTTGTGATTGAATGAGTAGCAGTAACAGTAGTGGTAGTTGTAGCTGTAGTAGTAATAATAGCATCAGCAGTCATGTCCTGCCTTTGGTTCCCAACGTACTTGCCCTGTTTCTCAGCTATGTTCTTTATTCCTTGTTCAGAGCAGTGCAAGAAGGCCAACATAGCACTAGATGCAGGAAAAGTCCTAATGTGAGGGCTAAATAAAGTACCGGAGTACAACAGTCACGAACCTGTTTTGGAGCCCTGCCGGTGGTCGTCTATTGGCCAAGACCAATGCCCCACATCTCACGCTAACAATGTCTCATTCCCCATCAGACTTACAAGATGTCAGTTTTGTACTCACTGATATTACAAGCTCTTACCTCTCTCAGAGTGGTACAAAGATGACAGATTATCTAAACAATAAGGTTCATCTGTTCCATAATCCTGACATGGATAGTGATGCTGTAGGTGATTTGCTATTAAAAGAGCTTGATTAGCACTTCGGAAGCATGTCAGCAAGGTTTCAAGACTCAAAATATGATCTTACTCCTTCATAATGAACATGTGTAGCCTCGCTTCTGAAAAACAGTTCTGCAAACTTTAATAAGTAGGAAAGAGTGGTGTAAAAATGATCCTGAAAAACCCTCCATAAAGTTAGTGGAACAAACCCCCTTTTGCCATACTTTTAAAGCTATCCCACAGAATTCTACCTGGGGATAGAATTAGCGTTTCAGGTCCACAGGCTCTACAGAAGACAAATACGTATTCCTTCCAGCTGTAGCACCTGGCAATTCTGGGCCGTATTCTGCTATAGATTTTCAGATTGTTTTCTCCGATATGGGAAGTTCGATATAAAAATTGCTGGTGTGATATATCCCTCAGTCTGTCGCACGGCAGTGGATGAAAGCAGGTTTGGTGTAAAATGACTGAGTCTAGTGTTTACTTACATGGACGGTTTGCCATTTTAGGACAGATACCCCAAACGTCTGTGTCAATCAGAGGGCAGGTTGCCACTGAAATAAAATAGTCACATTTAAGCATATTATTTCCATTCAATCACTGCAAGCAGAAATCCTGCTATCCAGTTTTTTTCCTGCCATTCTCTCTGCGGTATTTTTTTGCAATTTAAGAAATCATACAGAGATAATTAATAGGCTATAAAAATCCAAGGTTAGGTTATCATTTCCCTTGTTTTAAAGATAAGCCATTGCAAAGGAAAGGATGGGAGTGCAAAGACAGCATTCTCAAGAGAAGTGAACTGAGATGACATCCTGCAGAAAAAAAAAAGATGCCTTTTGGGCATGCTCGCAGTTAAACACTCCTTTTAGGTCATTTTGTTAGAATACCAAACTTTACAGCAAAATTAAATTGGACAACAATAATTTGTCATCATTCAAGGAAACAAGCCAGGAAAGAGAGGAGTTCCAATATCTATCCAAAGAGACAGCTGTAGTCAACGGATTTATTTATAATAATATTATTTGGTAGCAAGGAACTTACCATGGCTGAATGTAAAAAAGTATTTTTTGATGAGTTAAAAAGATTAAGAAAAATCAGGCAGATTTTGACAGAGAATGGTGTGTAAATGAGAGGTGTTATCAGTCTGAATCTGGCAGCTCCATTTTTGTTATGG
>VZTV01076524.1:0-10270 GCA_013400875.1 Anhinga rufa
TTCCCAAGGTCCCTTCCCACCAGCATGTCCAGAACTCTGTCATTTTGTCATCCCAAGGAGCTGACAGCTACCACAGATTTCATAGAGCAACTGATAAATAACCATTCAAGTTTTAAGCAAATGTGTATTCCACAATTTCTTTCTGCAATAAATTCTAGTAGCACTGAAAGTGTAAAATGCCATTTTCAGTATTAACATAACATCTGAAATAGAACTTTTTTACTTTGATAAGTGGCATATGCCCACAAATACACCCTTCCCTGAAGGGGCAGCCATCAGAAGGAACAGCACACAGGCAAATCTGTCTTCCACCTACAGCATCCCACCCTGTCACTGCAAGTAGCACAAGCACACTGCAGCCATGAAGGGCCATGCCGATTTACACCAGAGGTCCAGCTAGACCTGAATCCAGCCTCTACTCATAGCTGCCAGTAACCAATGCCTTTGCAAGGGACAATATCAAAGAACACTATTTTTCTCTGGCAGATTTGGGCAATCAGTGGGCTCAGGCCTTCCTGAACTGGAGGTTTCCTGCTGATGCCTTTATTAAATAGCCATTGAGGGACTGTCTGCTATGGATATGTCTAATCCTTCGCTTAGCAGATTTATTTCTCTAGCTTCTGCAGTGTTCTTTGCAAAGATGTGTACAATCTAATCATAAATCAATTGGTAAATTAAATTTAACTTCAGTGTAATGTCTGTTCCTAAGAACAACTCTGTGAAAGTAGTGCGATCCTGTATTTATGAAAATACTTTCTGATCCTGTGCTTATTGTCTTCCAGTCAAGTTCAGTCTGGAAGATTGAATCTGATTCATTCCTAAATGAAAAGTTTGTTTTCTAAAGAGCATTTCTGAAATTTCAGTGCAAGTGCTGAGTTACGTTTTTATGCTGGTCTTTGGGAAAAAAACCAACAAACCCAAATGAAAAAAAGTAGAATTTAACTATTCTGTTGATAATGCTGGAGGTCACACTCCACTGCACTCTCCCTCATTTGCTGGTAACATTACATCAGTAATACTGAAACATTAAGCTGAGAAAAACATCTGATCAAGTAAAATACTGATCTAGGTACCTTACAGATGTAGACGTATATCAAGGCCAGAGTCACACTGTCTTCTGAAGCATTCTGCACTCACATCATACTGCTGGTTATCCAACAGTTCAAGGGATTTTGTAATGTCTATATGTGGCATTGACTCTGCGGTTCAGTGTTTGGTACCTTGCTCGGCATGCTAGCAAACATCTGCTCAGCGTATTGTTGAGACTTTAAGTGGAAAGTTCCCACTGTGGTTCTGAATGCACATCTCTACTTTCAAATGCATCAAATGCTTCAAAAGCATCCTTTCAAGTGGCAATGACTGATGTTCAGCCAGATTAGCTCAGAAACTACTATATAAATAGCCTTATAAAATTAGCTGCCCTCCTGCAGGTAGATGTCTTCTCCAGCATAAGTAGAGAAGACTGTAGGCAGTTTATCAATAAAAGGCCTCCAGACTTTAAATGGTGCACATTTAATTGATATTCAACTTACTCAAAATCCATTTTAGCTTAAACTAAGGCTAGTCCCATTATAATTATATTTGGAACACAGTCTCTTTTCATTGCAGGAAAATTGGGCCAAGATTACTGATTACTAAAACATTAAGACCTTATATTTTTGCCAGCACAGAAGACTGCAGTTTTGTCAGAAGAGGCAACCTTGAGCTAGAGGTGGGATAACATCACTGGGAGACAGATGAACCAGCCTTTACATGCAGATAGGCCTGTTGCTGAAAGTACATTTTCAGCGTTTTCACTGTGCTGATAGCCACAAAGGAGAGTTCAGCTGCCTGTCAAGCAACTTTAGCAAACTGACAAGATAAGGGCTTGGTTTTTTGTGTGACCATATGACTGCATTAGATTAAATAGCTTTTTTTGTGAGGCTCATTTTATTAACTGCTCTCAAATTCATTCAGCATGTCTGAAACAGTCTCATAATTTGCCTTCTTCCTTGCTGCAAGCAATATAACTATGCTAACGTACGGGACTGATCATCCCAGAGCTCCTAGCTGCTCATCTCCCCATCTTGGTTTCCATGAACTACTGCATTACTAACATTTCCCCTAATAACAATTGATGTAATTAGACTCTGATGAGTCAACGTGATATATAGAGGCCAGATCCCGTGTCCCACCTAAATGACCCTGGTGCCACTTAGGAAGCACAAAGGAGACAAAGGTCTGCATGCACAAGGGACAGCTGGGAATGCCCCCACAGTGCAGGTGGATGGCTTACAGGCAGGAGCCTGGCTGACAAGGGAGGTGAGATAACTTTAATTATTCCACAACTACCTTCGAATTTTTACACGGAAAGCAAATCCAAGGAAGATAATTACTTGGCAGAAGTGTCAGCTTCCATGTTCCTACACCCTTGGCAAAATTATTTTGCTTAAATAAACCAACAATTTTTAGATTTTGTTACCATTGCACAGGAGCACTAGAGGTAGAAGGAGTATCTTTACTTTCAAACCACCCCTTTAAAACAGTATCTAATGGTCAAAGTCTAAGGACATTCAAAACTAGAAGTCTGACGAAGCATATGGGCAGAAGGCCAGGTCCTTTTGGACCTCAAGAATTTTGAGCCAATCTTGCAGTGAATCACCTGTTGTACCTGTCATTTCCAACAAATATGCAGTTTATGTGCAGACCTCTCTGCCAGGGGCAGCCCTCCAGAAAGAGAATTATGTCATGCTAGTGCCTGCTCTGAGAGGAACCTACTTCCTCATACTGGGAGAACAGATGCAGTTGGTGGCCGGAGCCACGGAGGGGGACTGCCAGGGGGTTGGGGAGGTGGGGGGGTTGGGTGTGTGTCTCTGTGAGAAAGGACTTGGCATAGCCCGTGCCAGACACAGCTGCCTCCAGCCAGCTCCAGCGGGCCCACCACTGGCCAAAGCGATGCTGGTAGCACCTCTCTGAAAACCTATTTATGAAAGGGTAAAAGACACTGTGCAGCAGCTGTGAGAGAGGAGTGAGAAAATGTGGGAGAAACAGCCCTGCAGGGGTTCAAGGGCCAGTGAAGAAGGAGGGGGAGGAGGTGCTCCAGGCACTGGAGCAGAGATTCATCTGAGAGGGCAGCTGGGTGGGCATCTGATGGCCAGCCTAGGTCAACCCACCACAACAGACCATCAGGGTGGAGGGAGACTCTTCTACCTCCCTAACGCCACATACATGATGTGAATCAATATGGCAGACCCAGCTTCGCATCTCAAGGTCTAAGCCCACAGGACCCAAACTTCCCGTCTGAAAGAGAGAGACCTAGATGGGCATCTGCAAGGCCCACACTAGGTCCAGTGCCAAACACTGGACCCAACAGACACTTCTTTCCTCTCCATACCTAATCAAACCTTCCCCCTTCCTCTTCTTTCATTTATAGAGGAAAAATGGCAGAAGGCCAGCCACACCTAAGTATTCAGATGTCAGACTCGAATACAAATGGCATCCACAGCAGAAAGCAGTCCTCTCCAGACTTAGCCGGCAGGGAAGGAAGCATACTAACTTTCCACAACATCTGCTACCATGTGAAGATGAAGACTGGGTTCCTGTGTTTTCAAAAAACAGCCGACAAAGAAGTTTTGAGAGATGTCAAGTATGTATTTGAACATCTCTTTAGAGTATGTGTATGTTTTATTTCTGTCCAGACAGTTGAGTCCACTCATGTCACTGAGCCACTAAGCAAAACATACAGAATTTGATCAAGGTTTAGAAAAATTTTATGTATGCATGGTTGCTTCGTGTTTGCTATCAACTGTGCTTAAGCTTTCTGCTAGGCCCCAGTGGTCCTCAGTTGTTAGAGCCAGCCTGTNAAAGGAATCACGTGTTGTTACAGCCTTTGTTCGATAATCTACGCATAAAGTTGGCCCATTCACAGTTCAGCAGTTAAGCTAAGTGGCAAGCATTCATGCAACACTCCATTCCAAATGAGCTGTGACTTTCAGCTCCCTAGCTCCAATTTCTACCATAAATATTCACCCTTTTGTGTAGCTCTGTCTATCCTGTTCTTTGCCCATGCAATTTCCACACCTCCTCAACATGAGCTCTTAAAATCTTTCCTACTCTCCTCAGGAACTGTACGTTATGGGAACTCAATTGGCTGACATTGGTCATCTGCAACAATGTGAGCAGAAGGCCCCTCTTGTGCCTTATTGTAAAAGACCAACGTTTAACACACATTACGCTTTTCCCTTTTAGAAAATGCAACATCTGCATCTGTTTTGTTACTTTTTTTGTGTGTGTGTGTTAAAGTCATATATAACATAATATAATGTGTGTATAATGTTTATGGTTCTTAATCTGTGGAACCATAAATTTCCACAATAAAAAACTGAAGGAAACAAACATGCATCAGGAAAAGCAAACCCAAACCTCCTAGATCGCATGCCAGTAGACCCTAAGCACAGCTGTACTGGGCCACACCCACAGCAAATGCTCAGGTCCTGATACCTGGATTGCTGATAACAACCAGTACCAGAGTGCAGTTCAAGATAAACCTGGTGTCCTAACATACAGACAGGCATTTGTATGGGCAGCATGATTCTTGTGTACACCAAAGCTTGTTGCGCAGATTTTAGGGGCTAGTCAGGAAAAATAGCAGTGACACCTTCACGTACTCCAGCACATGATTAAAAAAGGCAGCAGTATTTCCATATACTGTATAATTTCTATAGGGTCTTTTCCCCAAATACTTAAAACCCTCTTCTGTCTGGCTTTTGAGTTTCATGTGGCTTAAAATCAGACACAGAGAAACTACCAACTGCAGTTTCTGTAAGTACAGACAAATCCCTAGTATGTTCTGTCTATGGGGACCATTATTTTCCCTGCTGAGAGAATAATACCTTTAGAACTGAATGTGGTTAAAGCAAGTGTGTGCTTCACTTCTAGAGATCCGTGGGGGAAAAGCATGCGTACAGGTTTTGCTACATTTTACTCAAGTTTCTGTGTTGTCTTCATTGTATGAAGATTAGTTCTTCTTGAATTAGGAATATAAATTAAGGTGGAGCTTGATCATAAATATTGTTTGTGATCAGGCAGTTTCATTAGTTAAAAAATTAATGGGATGCAGATAATTTACACTAGCCTACCAGATGAAACAGTAAGCGATAAAAACACCCTATTTTGTAAAGCTATGTTTTGTCTTACAGTGGCATCATGAGACCAGGACTGAATGCAATTTTGGGACCCACTGGCAGTGGTAAATCTTCGTAAGTGCCCTCTTTGCCCTACACGGAAATTACACCATGGAGAAAATGAACCCGCACATATTTAGCAGTAATGCACAATACTTTCAGGGAAAGATTTTGTTTTCATTTAGGTCTGTGCAAATCTCACTGGGTTCTGAGAAATACCTGAATTCAAAAAAGACAGTCAGCTTACATGACAAAGATGTAATTAAATTTTAGTCCACATTTTCCTGATACACGATCTTTACATCATTCTAGGTTAAGCTCATATTATTGAACGAACAGACACAAATGCACTATGAAATTGCACAGATCTCATTTCCTTAGGAAACGAGGACAAAAGAAACTCAGCCCTTGAAAGTTGCTGGGGGTTTTCTAAATAGCAAATGTTTAACATGGTTTGCTTTTATGTAGCTGTTTGTTCCATGAACTGGGTTTGTGGTTCAGAGAGCTTACTTCGTGCACACTCATCTGACAAAGTAACCAACTTCTCTCCTAGTCTACTTGACATTTTGGCTGCAAGGAAGGACCCCCATGGGCTCTGCGGTGATGTTTTGATCAATGGAGCTCCTCAGCCTGCCAACTTTAAATGTACCTCTGGATATGTAGTGCAGGTAAGTAATTTTTATCACTCTACGGATTTTATGTTCCCTTCTAACTGCAATTGTAAGAAGTTGCTGCAGTGACCCAAGTACCTTGTCTTGATACAAGAATCGAGGCTGGTGCAGTAGCAACTCTCCACACACCCACCCTCACTGGGAAAGAGACTCTGCTTTGGTTTTGAGTCTCCTTCCATAATGCTCTACACTCAAAGGGAGCAGATGCTTTGGATCCCTCCTTGTTCTCCCTTTAGGGAAACAGCTGTAGGCTTCCAATATGCATGGAGTATTTTCCAAGTATGATGCTTTCTGGTAATATACAGCTTGCACCTCTGCTTTCTCAGGGACAATGTCACTGAGTCCCGTTCTAAGAAAACCTTTGTCCTGCCAGGGTGGGCTGAGGAGGAAGACATGTAAAGGACAAAAGAAGGAAAACCGCATCCCTCTTTTCAGTTCTTTCCCCTTCTCACTACCTGTGCTCAGCAGCATACTTGCAGTTTATCAAGACTTGAACAAGTGCATATATGAAAACCCCTTATAAAAGTACAGTCAGCATGTTACAGAAAGGTAGTCTCTCAAAACACACGTAACTCTCTGAAATTCCTACATCTGACAGATTCCTTTTGCAAGAGACAAGCAGCTATTATCTAAAAAACCTACCCTGCTTCCTCCTTTGCTGAAACAAACTCAGAAAACCTTCACCTTACCCCACACAGACCCACCCTCTCTTTTCCTTCCTTCTCTTCTCCCTGCTTTTACCTGCGGTGGGCTGAGGCTGCATTAACAAAAGCACAGTGATAGTGACCTGAGCGGTAGGTAGTCCTTAGGTCTCTTTAGCCCTTCAGTATCTCACTCAACATCTCCAAAAAACTGACTAAGGTAAGAATACACGAGGGAAAGTTTTGAATACATTGCTATTTATGCATTTTGATATCATGCATGACGGAAGATGTTCCTATGTTGCGTTGCTTTACGGATAAAGGCAAATATAATTATGTGCATGAAATCAACACTCTGCTATGACACAGGCGTTGAAGATGCACCTTACCACATATTCTTGAAGTTGCTTCTGTCCCCCTGAATGCAAAGACACATAAAACACAGGTAGATGCAGTTCTCAGAGGAAAAAATAGAAATTGCTAAGTGCCCCCCAAGTATCTTTTTTTTTTTTTTAAATGAAGGATGATGTGGTGATGGGAACCCTGACTGTAAGGGAAAATCTGAAGTTCTCAGCAGCACTCCGTTTGCCAAAGTCAGTGAAGGAACAGGAAAAAAATGAACGAGTGAATCAGATCATCAATGAACTGGGTTTGAGCAAAGTGGCAGATTCCAAGGTAAGGCATGTAGATATGGTGCTTACATCATGAACAAATATTAAATGATTTATTTAATTAACCGAATGGCTCAGCATGGCAGATTAAAAAAAAAAAAAGTAAAATTAAACAGGCTATTTCAGTAATACAATAATTAATAACATTTCTGTATGGTGATCTGTACAGACTGCGCTGCTACTGCCACATGCTATTACATTGCAGGGAAGGGGAAAGGTAGTCTGTGGCTGGAGAAAAAGAGAACACCTCAAGTAATACTAACGTTAAGAAATGGCCTATATATAAGGTAACATCTACATCTGTACCTGAGAGTGGGGTCAAAATTTCTTACAATTCTTCCCAAATGCCACCATGTCAGTAGGATGCTGTTCACTCAAGTATTTGTTATCAGGCCAAACGAAGCAAGTTTCTTATTTTGTGGCAGGTTGGCACCCAGTTCACTCGCGGGGTGTCCGGAGGAGAGCGTAAAAGGACCAATATTGGGATGGAGCTCATCACGAATCCTGCCATCTTGTTTTTGGATGAGCCAACTACGGGACTCGATGCCAGCACTGCTAATGCTGTCCTATTGCTACTGAAAAGGTGATAGCCTTGGAAACAGCTTCCTGTTTTCACCACTCAACTCTGCTGCATTTCAGTTGTATTTGACTTTAATTACAGTTAGAATGAGCAAACAGGGAAATTAGACATGTAATTGTTCACCGGCAACCCAAGGCTGCAAAGAGGGTAGGAAAAAGGCCGTATGAATTCTCTCACTCCAAAGCAGCTGCTCACAGCAGTACACAAAGTGCCTTGCACAAAGCGTGTGCATGCCAGGACTGCAATTTGTCCGTGACAGCTGTCATGGATAGCTTAATTTATTTTCATGTTTGCCTGGGCCAGAAAAGTGATAAAATGCCTGTTGTACAGTCTGGTAAGGTGATCGATTTTAATATGGACGGTAGTTACAACACAGCTAGCTGTTTCCCCATCACAAAATCTCAGGCCTATCTTTGGGAAAACAAGCACAAGCACACTCTGTATTTGCAAATTTTACATTATTTTGTATTTACTACAAGCAAAGAGGACTCAAACACCTCTCTCCAGAGCTTTCTGTTTGCATCAAAATCTTCCCAGGACCTTCCTCCCAGCAACATTCCTAGAGAGAAGGAACTTTCTTTTCTCACAGAGACACTATAAATATGACGTAAATATTTTGTTTTTCTTTTTCCTTCTCTGGCATGCCAAGTTAATCATACTTAACCAAGGCTTAACTGAACTTGCCAATTCTCTTATCTAAATGCTGAATCGACTTGCAAAGCAACATCTCTGTCATTCTTTACTTCATATTCAGGATGGCAAACCAAGGAAAAACAATAATCTTCTCCATCCACCAGCCTCGGTACTCCATATTCCGACTGTTTGACAGCCTGACACTGTTGGCTGCAGGAAGAGTGCTGTACCATGGGCCCGCTCAGCACACTATTGAGTACTTCCAGTCTATTGGTGAGCACAATTCACAGCAGGGCCAACTGCAGCAACATCTTTAGTTTGTACTAACTTGAATAAAATGCCAGTAGCGCTTGATCAGAATTGGACATACTGCATATTAGCAAGCACAGGATTTTAACAGGCTAAGCATTTCTCTTGGTGTTTCCCTCTCGACCCATATGTGGGTTTGGATGATAGGGCTGACCTCTAATCAGCTGTTCCTGGGTGCATCTTAATTAGACAAAGCCCAGGCTAGGGCTGAGAAGGGCACATTGCCAGCTGCCACCTTGCTTTCACTGACAGAGCTGTCTGGCAGCGCCATTCATCTCTTGGGTAGGCACAGGCCTTTCGAAGCCTGCAATGCTTACAGTGCAGGCTGCTCAACAGGCACAGTGGTGTGACTGTGTTCATGATGGTCATGTGCAGCCTTCTGCCAGTCACACAACCACCGCTTAGGGCTTGTAATGCTGTCACCACAGGCTTCGAGTGTGAGCCATACAACAACCCTGCTGACTTTTTCCTGGACATCATTAATGGAGACTCCACTGCAGTGGCAATGAGCAAGACCAATGAAACTAACACAGGTATGAAACCCAGAGCTGAGTGAAAGATCATAATGTATTTTGTCAGAAAGTGTCCAGCACAACACAGAAAAATCACTTACAGGTGTCAAACAACCAACAACTGTGCTGTACAAGCGTACAGTTATTTGTATGCATGAGAGTATTACATACTGCTGATCCATGTTGCTTTAAAGGAGAAAAAAAAACCCACACTGTTCCTAAATAATTTTTGTTTATACGTGGAAAATAATTAGCATAACCTGAAATAAGTACAAAATTCACATACAGCACTACTATATAAAATATTCCTGTCTGTGCAAGAATAGTTTGCCTCTCATAAATAGGTATTTAGTAATTTATTATTGCTATCCTTTTCTTCATAAACTGACCTGTATACTTTTGTGTCACACTCAAATTACGAGATGTTAAAGGTGAAAGAATATTTTCCTGTATTGAAGTTACAATGTCTGGATATATAAGAACCTGTTTTGTTACCTCTCAACAGACAGAAAGAGCTTCTTTCATCTTCGAGGCAAACCAACTGACGTCCTGCAGAAGCAGAGATGATAAACCAGGACAATTGTTCCAGTTAGGGACATAATTTGATGCAGTTATAACTTGTATTTTTACCTAATGGAATGGTTTAATTGTTAGGAAATTACTGTTTTCCTTCCTCTGAGTATGGTTGGAAGAGGGGGTAAAGATAGGGGACCAGTGTTCTGCTGATGCTTCCCTGAAGTTGTGATAAGGCAGAAATTATCCCCAAGCTAACAAATGAAATCTCACCTATGTTCAGTAGCATGCTTTTTCAACCTGTCTGTTGCTACTCATTTATAGCACACTCTCTTTTCACATGAATGAAAAGGGAAATGAAATAATGAAAATGCCATGAGGCCAAATACAGTTTCATTATATCTTTACCAAAGAAGCAACCAGCATTTTACAAAAATGCTGACTGTGTTCATGGTCTGAGTAATATTATAACTGGCAACACATGTTGCATTTGTCATTGGAAAAGCACACACTGGACTACAGTTGGAAAAAAAGGAGCTCCAGCTGAAATTTCTTTATGACAGACTCAAAAGTTTCAC
>VZTV01076525.1:0-14972 GCA_013400875.1 Anhinga rufa
AAAAAAAATAAAGATATCTCACCAAAGTCTATTTACTCAAGTGCTGACATATGGGGAGGCTATGTTTAAAACATTTAAAATTTTCTTGGCTCCCTCCACCTCTGGTTAGTGCTGCTGCCCCCCCTCCACGCCACCCCGTGCCTTCCAGTTTTAGATACAAGCGCTTTAACCAGTTCACTGGGGCGAGATGCTGCTTCGCTGAGGTGAGTGAAGGGAGGAGGGAAGAGAAGGAGCAAGAATTACATCAAGAGCCAGCCCCGGAGGCCCATCTGCGACGCACATCCCCACAGCAAGCTGCCAGCTCCCAGCATCCAGCCCCACCATGGTTTATTTGCTCCAGAGGAGGAATTCATTTTGCACTCAACTAATGTAACCCCAAAGTGCTTTAAAACAATATTCATCTAATAGAGACATTACAACAGCCATTATTTTCCTGTTTAGCGTTAAATTAAGCAAATACAAAGGTAACTTTATTTTAAGCAAACTACCACCATCACAAAAAAATTGATACCAAATATTCTCCTCCGCCATATGGTGAATTTAACTTTATTATTTTGCGCTTCTGGAAGAAGACACACTCATTGGCAAACACCAGCTTGTGCAGCAACATGATGAAGAAACTAGAAAACACTTTCCTCAAAATCCTCTTGCTTAATGACAGCTAAGAAAGCTGTTTAGTAACATATTTAACTTCAAGCTCTCTTCCCCCCTACTTTCTAGAAAAGTGGAAATTTCAATGACCCACTGAAAAAAAAAATGTTATTTTTAAATTATTCCTCAGTCCCAATACTTCCATGTTCTTGAAAGCATCCCTAGTTGTCTGTGACTTACCATTGGGCTTCATTTTTCCTACGCATCCCACCAGCACCTATAATGATCGGGAGGGGTCTGTGATTGCTGCTATAGCCGTATAAATCCAAAGCAACTCAGAGGAAGCAAACGGTTTCGCTCCACAGGGAGCAAGCCTGATCCCGGTATCCTCCACGCCTCGATACTACTTGTTCAGACCATCTTTGACTTCAGTCCTATCTTACAGAGCCTGGAACTTCAGATCACACTCCGGGCAAGTGCACCTGGCCTGCGCTAGCATTAACAGCACTCTCCTTCATGAGATCTACAAGTCATCAAATTACAGAGAGCAAAGAGCGCCGTAGCAGCCGCCAGCTTTCCTGGATTCCCTTAGCACTGCAGCCTA
This sequence comes from Anhinga rufa, assembly GCA_013400875.1. NCBI lineage: Eukaryota > Metazoa > Chordata > Aves > Suliformes > Anhingidae > Anhinga > Anhinga rufa. The sequence goes on from VZTV01076525.1 coordinate 1,196, forward strand.
ACAGGCTTTGAAGTGAGCAGACACATCAGACACACGCCAGCTGTCTCTTGCACCTCCAGAGTTACCACAAATTTATTGAGCGATTACTGTGCATTAATATGTTGGGTCCACCATGCTCGGAGGTTCCTCAGGCTTCCAAGACAGGCTTTGCATGAGCACGTTTGGGCTCTGGTCAGAAAGGTCTGATGAAACTTGACATGCATCCAGGTGATGTTTAAATGTCAGCTTGGCTAAGCAGCATGAAGATACCTGCTGCTTACAGGCTCACCTTCTCTGAAGCATCCCAAAACTGCCACTGGTACTACTCCGGTGGTTATTTCTCTGAAGGGAAACTCGGAGCCAAGGTGGGCACAGGTCTGAAGGTGGTATGAAATCCTGAGATGGCCAAGCCATTCTGCAGCCCTCTTGCATGAGCAGTGCCAGGGTAAGGGCTCCAAACAGGGCTGCAGTCAGGAGCTCTTCTTCCCCAAAAGCCAAAAATGCCAAAGTCGCTTTGCACAAAGCTTCTTCCTCTCTCTGCCTCGTCATCTCTGGACGCCATGGGCAGTGCAGATCTCCAGCAGCAAATACCCTCCTGTGCACTGCCCTAGCTTATAAAGCTCTTCTGGGGTAGATGCTCCACTGCCGCACCCCCTGTGCTCCCAGCAGGTCTTTTTGGTCCTCAAGAACTTAATTTGACTATGTGCAACACAGAGAAGAAGTAGCAAAGACTATTATCATTGCTCCCACCACCAGGACAGTTGCTCGGTGCTGTTGCTGAGCCTTGTGCTGAATATATCCTTGGAATTGCTGCAAAGCCATGCCCTCTCCTGCAGCCCCAGCAGGATGCCCAGCACAGGACACAATGTATTGCTGGTACGAGTCACAGCACTGGTCCTTGGCCCAAATGGCAACACTGCAGGTCTTAATGCTCCTCTGAAGACAACCTTTCTGATGCTGGGGCACCTTATAGGAGCACGCTCCGAGTCCCACCATCCCTGTGCTTGTGCCATAGGATGCATGCAGGTACAGCAGAAGGTCCAACAGCTGCTGGAGGCTGCCAGGTACATCCCCTTTAACCTCCAGTCCCACTGCAATGCCACCACAGACGAAAAGCAGTGGCCAGGACACCAACCCAGCTTTGGCTGGATCTGCACTGCAATGCACAGCTGCACCCATTCCATTTCATCCCTAGTTTGAGAGATGGCATTTTTTAGCTGAAACTAAAGTGACCCATGAACACGGCGTCCTGCGCACACAGATCGGTTGTTGCAGAGCATCTCACAGCCATGCTGCAGCGCAGCAGGAGCAGCAGGCCAATTTCTCCCAGCCAAGGAGCCACCCTTTAATTCTGTGGCAATGTGGATTAATTGGACACTGCGACAGGAATAGATGTACAGCTATATTAAGGATTCATCAACCTTATAAAGGTTAATTCACTAGCCTTTCTGCTCCAGAAACAAGCTCTGCCTTCATTTACACCTCTGCAGATTCACCGGCTCAGAAGAGGTTTCAGAGATGTAACCTGGGCAAATTTTATCAATGACTTCAAACCTTGACTAAATCAGAAGGAGGAATAGATTTACCCTAATCCCCTCCAAACATTCATCAGCATCACCTGCCAGCTCAGCGGGATTTAATCTCTTTTTAATCTCTCAAAAACAGTGGAGTATATGGAGTTGGGAACACAGCAATGGTGGATATCTCTCTCTCTCTCTTTTTTTTTTTTTAAATAATTCTGGCTGCCAAATCACATTAAGCAGCACTTGGAAATTCATTAAGATCTTTGCTAATATCACTTTCCAGGTAAACAACAATTTGCCACTGAGGCAGCACGCACACTTCAGAGGAGGGCCCACGCTATTTGGCATAGGAGAAGAGATGCCCTTCCAGCAGCTTCTGCAGGAACAGAGCATCTCCATGAAGATGCCCCAGGAGCTCAGATCCCATCAGCTGGCTGGCAGCGAGCATGGGGACTGCAAGCTTTGCCCTGGATGTGGGCAGTGATGGGGCAGGGATGCAGCAAGCCACTTTTTGGTGCTAGCATGGAACCACACACATAGCATCCACCAACGCTGCTGCAAACCCAACAGCAAAAACACAGACCCCGGTGCCAAAAAACAAGCTTTGCTGTGCAGGTACCACGCTCTACAAACAGCTTAAATCCCAGCCCTGAGCAACTTACAGGCTGTTTTCATGCCTCCCACTAAAACTACCAGCAACAACGGCGATATTGGCTCAGATGGCTGTGGATGTCGTGACCAGTGGCATCCCACCCCCGGTGGCTGCTGAGCCGAGGGGACCCCCGGCACAACGCGCCTGACGGCAGCGGAGTCAGCGCGGGGGCGAATCCGATCCAGCACGTTTAGGAGCACCCGGATTAGAGCGTTAGCGTGTGATTCTAGGTTTACATAACACCACCAAACGATTTTGGCAGAAACAATTGGTATTAGCAAGGAAAACGAAGCATCAGGAACAGCCGGCAGAGCAAAGAGACACCTCTCGCAGCAGCCCCCAGGCTAAAAAGAAAATAAATAACAAATGCAACAGAAGCAACACTTGGACAACAAGGAGGAAGAGGGGAAACCTCCGCAAGGGGAAATGAAACTTGAATCGCAGCTGAGATAAGCAGGGAATTAAGCTTTCCTTATTCACCTCCTTCCCACCCCCGTTGGACTAAGCTTTCTGCTTCATTAAGGCCCTCCAGTCAAGCCTGCGCCACTTAAACACAGCTAGGGGAAAGCGTCTGGTGCAGGGCTCCAAGCTGTGAGGTCTGAGCAGCTCCTGCCGAGCCGCCTCCGGCCCTGGGGGTGCTAATTGCAGAGCTCAGCGACACCCGGGCAAAGACCCAAGGCACTGATCGCCTTGGCTAACCAGCCCTGTGGAGCCTGGCTCCGTCGCTGCTTTGGGCAAGGCACCGACAGCGACAGGCATCGTGCTCGGAAACGTTCAATCACACAAACTTCAAGGCTGTAATTTTTAAGCCAATTCAGCCTGGCTATTGCTGGGTTAGTAGTATTGGAGGTTGCGTTTATCCCCAAACAAATACGGCAGAACCCCCAAAGAAGGCTGGATCTCCCCCTTGGCCTCTCCAGTGGCTCCAGCTCTGGCCAAAGGGATGAGGCCACCAGTTTCAGGTGGCCCAGCTAGCCCTGTCCTGCTGTACGTGCCACACTGCCGCTGGTAGCAGCTGCGATGTGCACGCCTACGTTCAGAGAGCAGGACGGCACCCATCAGTCCTATTTCGCAGCACCTGAGGACGTCTGGTCTCTCGGCACTCTGGCCTGGTGACCTAGTGACGGGAAGAGCCATAGCAGCTCTTCAGAAACCTCTGGGTCCCGCAGCCTTCCTGCTATAACTGTGCTAAGCAAGGAGGCAGCCTGCTCTCGAGACCTTTTTTTGCCAAGTAGAGGATCCCTTCCAAGCTGGCACCATCCCCATGCTCATGGCACGATGACAGTGACACAAGCTAAAGCCCCAGATCCAGCAGCACGCTCTTCCTGCCTCTGAGCTACCCAAGATTTCCAACTCTGGGAGCAAATGAGAAACTCCATTTGAGCTTCAGAACATCATAGGACAATTCCACAAGACAAGAGAATGTTGAAATCCACATTTCCCAATTACCTTAGAGCAGTGCTTTCCTGCAGATGGAAACTGCCTCTATGGCTTCACATGCAGCTCGTGGAGGACACCTCTGGGTAGAAAGACTTTTAAAGGAATCAGACTTGGTCCAAATCAGAAATAAGTTTCCATTATAACCTTGGATTTGCCTGTTATACGAGCATCCTATTTTGATAATGACTATCACATCTTTACATTTAGATCCTGCCCATATTCCCTGAATTCAGTACTCTCGGAGCTTATAGAGGACCCAACAGTTATACCTGAAACGGGGCATGTTCTTCCCTACCACATAGGTCTGGTGTGCAGCACCTCACGTGCAGGAAGTTAGTCCTTAGATACTATCAACATCAGAATGAAAGCAGGCTTTCGGTCCAGCTGGACATAGCAGGAATATTACAAAGGGACTTAGTGCGACTCCAGCACAGGCTGCAGCCTGGGAGCAGGGAAGTCGCAGGGGTGGCACGGCGCTGCCACACGAGGCACGGGAAGGTGCAAGAGTGCCAGAAGATGATGACAATTTGGATGAGGCAGCCCTTGCTTCCATCTCTTCACTAATTTCCTCTCAAACTTGCACACTGTGACCTTTCCAGCCAACAAAATAAATGAAACCCTGCACTCAAATAGGGATGGTAACACATGCAGGGAAAGGATGCTGGAGCCAGAGCTGGAGCCTGCAATCTGGATCCCTGCTCCTACAGGATGTGTTTCTAAATCTCAGTCAATATCTCATGTTTTCCAATGAATGAGGCNCCCCCAAAAGAAGGTCACTACATGCCAACCACCTTACTTAAAGGGCTGCAAGTTTCTGAAGCTAAAAAGACCATTGCATTAATATTTTTCCCCTTTTCAAAGCCAAACTCCTAAGTGGAAAAACTGATTTAATATAGTTTTCATAAAACCTACACTCTGGTCTGATTTAAATCAAATAGTTAAATACTCCACATGTACAGTTTGGCACAGCCACGACAGAACTATCTGGTTTGCAAACAGACGGCTACCCACAATTAATTTGCCACCTTGACACAGAAATGCAGGTTGTCAATTAATTAAAAAACACATGCCACTAGTCTTCAGTTCACTTTATGACCTGCAGTCTTTCCTCCTAGGCAGACTCTTTATCTTAAGGCAGGGGGAAAAAAAAAATAAAATATATATATATATATAAAACTACCACCTAATAATGAAAACATGACTCTGGTTTTCTTGGCATCTAATAAATGTTGTTCTCAGCTTTAACAAATTTATCAGGTTTAAAACCACCATGTCGCCAACATCCGTCTGGGGTAGAGGAGGCCAGACTGTAATTCCAGTGCAGGTTCCTAAATATACACAGATTGAAGCCTGCGTGACCTCACTGTCTGGCTGCAGGGTTAGATCCATGGCACTTGTTGGAAGGTTTTTCTTCTGCTTTCAAGGGCTGTTTGATCTTCAATCAACAATGCTTATCAGTGGTAAAGTCTGCCAGCCATTCCCAAAAGTTTGATATTTTTAACAGCACATTCTTCTTCTCCTTTGAATGCTATTTAGAGACAAGATAACGCATCAGGGAAAAGTTGCCTCCCTGGGTTTAACACGGACAAACAGAGCAGGATCCTATCAGGAGGAACACATATTTCCCAGTGCTACAACAAGCCCCAGCTTCTATGGTTTACATTTCCCCCCGCCGCATTTCTGCTTTTTCTTCTTCAGATGGCATCCAAATGCTTTTTTGCACCCACTACATAAGCTGCGACAAACCAAGATAATTCAGTTAAGGGTTTCCATGCAAAATTTCTTCTGAAGTTTTCACAAATTTCACAAGTTTCTTTCCTTTTCGCTAAGGACTCCGGGGCATCCCGGCCTTCTTCTGACACTGGGGACTAGAAATTTAATTCCCTAAAAATACATCCTTCTTCCACACCAGGCGCGCTGTGCTGAGATGGCTCACTGTATAAAAACTCACTGTTCAGAGAAGCACCCATGAAAAATTAGAAATATGGAATGGATCTAAACTGTTATTTTTTGACAGAGAAAAAAAATTGCCTTTATTTTAGGGTTCAGTAACTATAAGCGATGAAACAAAAAGTCTTTTAATTCAGAGCTAACCAGCAGGGTCAGCCAGGGAGACCTGAAGCCCACGAACGCCTCCGTGGGTGCAGCAGAATCCGGCCTTCGGCAGCCCACGCCGTCCTCCCGCCGGCTGCGGCGCCTTGACGGTCCCCGGGGCCCTGGCAGCATCCTCCCCATGGGGTAAAGCAAAGGTGAGGGCAGAGGTGGAATGACCCAGAGATCTGCTTCTGGGGGAGAAAGGAGCTGAGCTTGCACACTGCTAGGAACAGGGCTGAGGTCTGCCAGCTCCCCACATGGACAGCAAGCGGCTGCGAGACCAGCACCACGCGAGGCCAAGCTCTCTGTTACCACCACCTGCCCCACCGCCTCCCCTGCGTCGGGTCATCCTTCACATTAAAACTCTTGCATTTGAGGGTTTTCAAATGGCTTAACAACTCCTCATGAGCCGCGTAGCTCTACCACCCTCCCAGGGACAGGGAGGAGATGCTCAGGGAATAAATGGCTGGGTAAATCAGGCTGGAAGGGTGGAACTCTTTCATAGGTAGGAACATGGAGATCTACGTCTCTGGAAAAGAGAAGCCTTTTGGGGTGCCCCGGGCTCTGCTTGCACCTCTCCAGGTACCTGGGTCTCCTGCAACAGATGCTCAGTGCTCAGGATGGCTCAAATCTTTCATAAAAATAACCCCCAAATGCCTGGGGTACCCCAAAATGACCTGCTGCTTCTGGAGGTGGAGACCTAGGCCACTTCAGGCAGAGGACAAGTGGCAGAGCCACAACACAGCCCTTATCTCCCAGCCCCGGCCACAGGCGGGTGCAGGCTCCAACCCGCAGGGAGAAGGGCATGAAGAGGAAGATGAAGACGATGGTTTTCTCTAAAGCCAAGAGGAAAGGAGGAGCGCAGCGTGCAGGCAGACAGACAGGGAGAAAGGGGACAGAGCCTCCCTGACAAGTCCAGATGGGAATGGAAACTCTGAGTCATCGGTAGGTTTTGTGGGAAGAAAAACCTGCTAATGTGATCCAGCTAATCCGATAAAAAAAAAAAAAAGCACTCCTCGCTGCCGCTGAGGTGGAACAGGATCCATGGGGCACGGGCAGCCCAGCCCGGGGGAAAATACAACCTGGGTGACAGAGAGGATGGTGGCATGTCACCAGAGGCGAGGGTGGCACGTGCCAGCACGCCCAGTGCTCGCTCCTCCATCTCCCCGAGCACTGCGGTGCCAGCACTGCCCATCTCGGAGCCTCCGCCGGGCTGGGCGCTTCAGCCGCGTGGAAGCGAGGATGCACATCAGGAGCGGGGAGGAGAGGCTCAGGGCAGAGCCACAGCAAGTTCTACCATCCACCCTGCTTGGGAATAGGGCCCCACACTGCTGCCCCCCTTTTCTAGCTCCTGCCAGCTAATGAGATCCTTGGAAACACAGGAAAAAAAAATGTACCGTGAAAGCAAGAGGCTGAGTCCTTAAACCAAGAGAAAAAAAAAAAATAGAATATCTACATTTTAAACATTGACACAATCCAGCCTCCTGTGTCCAGGCTACAACTAGAGGTCAAGAAACTGCCTCAGACCAAGAGTCACCCAATTTCTGCAGATAAGGTTCCTCAGAAGCCGCACATGGCAACCAGCCTAAACCAAAGCTCAAATAATCTTTCCTAATAACAATTACTGGTCCAGGGCCCTACCTTAACACTTACCTAACAGTTATATTTGCCACAGAGCTGAACTGAAATCGCACAGTCGTCGGGAAGAGATTTAACTATATCTGCAGAGGTCAACCGATCTATGCAAAAGATTACGGCGGAGGAAAGAGATTCTGTGGCATAATGCAAAGATCTCGCCTGCAGGTGACGCAGCAGCCAATGCCATTTTTCAAAGAAGAAACGGCATCCATTGGAACAAAACCAGCAGAGGGAAACAATAGAAAGAGGGGGGGGGATGCAGATGAGTAAAATATTTAAATCTGGTCATATAAGTGCAAGACCAGGCAATTTAACACTGTTTTCAATCACTTTAAAAAAAAAAAAAAAAAAGAATCCTTTGATTAGTGCTTGTTTCAGTAAGTTCTGTTGCAAGATTTCTCCCCCCTTGCAGCTGAACTGTGCATCCCCAAGAATACGCTTTAATTACATGAAAATGTGCGTGTAAAATCATGAAGGTGGAACATTAGAGCTCAAACCTCCAATTAGGAGTTAATGGTATCAAAGCTGGAATCACGCTAACACTTTACCCCAACTTTAGAAATGCAGCATAAGATATAAAGAAGAGTCAGGGAAGGTGGTGCACAATGGCTTCAGGCAAAGCCTTGCACTTGCTGGATGGAAAATTGTCAAGGAAAACACATTAGCAGCACGATAACTTATTTTTAATGTAGAGCTGTTAGGAAAACACAATTATATGCTTCATTTATACTGAAAGATATAACCCAACTTATGATAAAAGCATTTAGAAATCATTTTGTAAAAAAAAAAACGGATGAGCACAAAGGTAATGGGGAAAAAAACTGTGCACCTAGAGGGGATGGCGCTCCCCCACCACGGCCGCTCCTGCCCGGCCAGCCCGCACGCAGCAGCGGAGTGGTCCTCACCTCCCGCTCCTCGCGCCCAGCGGCAGAGAGATGCAAGGCGAAGGCAGAATGAAAATAGAGATTTTTCTTCAAATGCTGCAGAAATACCACGACGGTGACAATAACCACCAGGAAAAAAAGCCGGCAGTGCCCATTCTTACACCTAGCGAAAGTAGGGCCCTGAAAGAGCTCTGCAAGGGTTACAGGTGCTCTCGCCACTGTCCTGGCTGCTACGTGAGCTACAGGATGCTCCGGTCTGCTACAAGCAAAACACAATTTATCAACAGAGTGGTTTCTCCGTTATGGATGTACAAACTGATCCTGGTGCCTGTTGCAAGCTCAGATGTACAGAGTGAGCGCAGAGCTGTGCGTGGATTTACCCCACGGTTATGGCGGTGTAACACTGATTTAGGGGACAATATTTATAACTGATTTGAACTGATTTTTTTATATATATATATATTTATATATAACTGATTTATAACTGATTTGAAGCATCATAAATAAATCAGAGAAACCTGCAAAATTTTCACCCTGAGTTTTGGTCTCTTGACGCCTCCTCTGCTACAGGTTGCAATCAGGCCCTCGACGAGGTTATGCAGAAGTGGCCCTAACAAACTTGTTGTTACATACAAGTCAGACCGGTCTTCAAAATATCTCCATTGTTCCAAAAACAACCAGATTAAAGCCTTCCCTCTGCGCACACAGAGAGAACAACAATTTCTATGAATGGACGGACATCCATGATTTAGCTCCCAATCCCTGCCTTAAAGCCCAAGGCAACATGGAGCTTCAAATGCTTTCTGCTGTGCAACCCATCAAAGATCACTCTGCAGAACACAGGGCTGTCCCACTGAGTAGCTCAAACACTTTTCAGAGGAAGCCCTTGGCAATAGTCAGGGCCTAAAAAAATCCACATTTGCAAATCAACAGGAGCTGCCTGCCAAATGAGAATAAAATGGGCCTCAAATTAAAAATTTGCCCGACTTTGTTCCCCATCCAAAAATCCTCCATCTCCAAAGAAAGATTTATGCTCCTTCAAAACAGAGTTGGCTTAGAAAGTAGAAAGAAAAAGAATATATTTTATCTTCCAGAATGGCAAAGCAGTTCTGGAACGATGAAAAAGGGATCGTGTTTATCACTGCAATGTACAATTTATGGTAAAAGTCAAAACAAAACGGAATGTTCCACAGAAATGCATTCGCTACATCGACCCGGGCTCATACCAGCAGCTCAGATCCCATTTCTGAAGGGCTCTTAAAAGAAGAAGAGAGCATTCGTTGCAGATTAATACTCATCTCATGACTACTAGATTTTTAATTATCCATAATTTATGATAGCATATTGGCAAAATAGTTTTTGTCCATTTAGCAGCGTGAAAGGCAAGACGCAGGGTGTGTTTGGAGACGCAAAAGCACAGAGCCCTATTAGAAAGATCTGGGACAAGTTTTGATGGTGCTGGTGAATCCTACAGCAACGCTGCAGGGTTAACAGGGCTCCCCAGCACGTATCTCCCATTAACTGCCGGAGGTTCCCAAGGACCACGGGCACTCCCAGCGTCACAGCAGTGTGCTTGCTCTGCAAGGATTAGGTATTCCCAGGCTGGGTCCTCCTCCTCCCCATCAATCATTGCCCTTAGTGGAAATCGGACATCGTGCTAACCAAGTCTGATCATCGATACACCGGAAGCAACGAAGAAGAATTTATATTTAAATTTCTTTCTGCGGGAAGAATAGAGAGATGTTAATTCACTCCCCAGAGTTGCCCCTAGGGAGAAGGGAGCAGGATTATTCCTCGTGCATCACAGCACAGCAACACTGCACACGCTGCGTGGAAGAGCACGCGGTACTGTGCTCAGGCAGGACTCCTGCCGTATGCCTCCCCTGCAAAAGCAATTTTGCCTGGGCTAAGAATGGAAGAAATCCCTCCCGTACTTTGTGGACTCAGATTTTAAGAGCTGGGAAAATTCTTCTATGCCAGTATATCAGACAGCATATTAGATCACGTTGCTAAAGCTCTGCTAAGAGCAGAACGAGCCCCTGTGTTACTAAACTGCATGCTTTCTGCCCCCCCCCACCATGGTTTACTTATTGTGAAGCACAAATGCAAAGGGACTTCCTAGAGTTTCAGTGGGATAAATACCCAAATTTTCATGAAGCAACTGTGGGGATGTGAAAACATCCCACCACAGACCAACAGCCCCCTTACGTGGTGCAGGAACATGCTGCCTCGCCCCCGTAACACCATCACGACACCCAGGTGAGACACTGTGAAAGCTCCGCTTCCCCAGCAAGGGAGCAGGAGGGGGGTTCTGCAGCGGGTACCAATGTCCCAGGAAAAAGGCCAGAGGGGACAGAAAAAGAAGCTATAAACCCAGATTTAAAAGAGGAATCCAAAACGGAGGCAGGCGCTCCCTTCAGCGGGGCTCGGGTGGCCAGTGACGGATCGGTGTCACCGTTTGGAGAGCAGGCTCCTTGCAGAGATGGTACCACCTTCAGCTGATCCTCCCCAGTCCCCTGCGGCCACTGCGCAGATACAGCCTAATGCACAAGCGGTGTTTCTTTGAGGTCCCAACGGTGGAGCAGGTCCTGGATCTGGCCCACGGGAAGGAGGCGAGGGGCCAGCACCCCGGCGTGGTAAATACTTGCTGCAGTGTGCCCTTAGGGAGGCTTTCGGGTGGCTCCAGGAAGGTGTCACTCCTTACCGCCCCTGCACCTTGGGATGAGCCCAGTGCAACCCTAAAAATCCTGCCAAGGAGCATCAGTCCTCCAGGCTGGGAGCGGCAGCTCCCTGGGCACCCACAAGTTTGGGGTTGGCTCCTCTTCCCACCTGCCATGGCAAGCCGCTCGGTACGAGGTCACCCACGATGGGGACTGGTTTACGTGGGGAGTCCTTTTTCCCCTGCTCCGATGCCACCAGCATGCCCGGTGCATAAAAACTCCTCACCAGACGCAGTCAGCAGAGGGGAAGGCTCCTTCTCACCCTGCCTGCCAGGGCACAAGGGACCCCGTTCTCCACCCATGGGTGTCCAGCCCCTTGCTCCCCCCCACCGGGCCCTCCCCATGGCCTTCCCTTCGAGGGAAAAGAGGGATGCTCCAGAAGCAGCTAAAGAAAGGGTGCAAATGCCCCGCTTCTGGGGAGGCCTCACCTGAAGGTACACCCATTTCATCATCCCTCTAAAATCCCTTGTCCTTTTGAAAATGGAAATGCTGATACCCAGTAGGAACCTCTGTAGCTGCAAAGCGAAACTGTGGCTTACTGCAGCGCGCAGGCGAGATCGGAGACCTCACGATAACAATATCATGTTCAGTAAGCGCACAAAACAATTGCATTAACATTTCAGGATGCTTTGGGCTAAAGCGCGTCTCCCCAGCAAGCTCGCTGGCGACGGGCGCGCGGGCAGAGCTCTGCCTGCTCTCAGCCAGTTATTTATACACCGTGACACTGCACGCTCCTTCCCGGCTCCTCTGCCTCCCCGCTAAATAAATAAATAAACAAAGCAGCCCTTCGGGAGAAAAAAAGCCGAACCTGAACAGAATCAAAGGGCTTTAAATCAAAGGGCTTTAAAGCTCCTCCATAAACCCAGTGAAGCAGAAGGACAGCAAAGAGCCTGTAAGCACTCCTTGCCCAGGTCCCTCCTGGAGCTGGATTTCATCCGGGATACCTGCATGAGATAGTGGAAGAACTTCTGATTTTTCCGCTCCACCCTACCCTACCCTGTAGCTTTTTAAAGTGGAAATGTTTTGAGGCAGACACTGTCTTAGCCCAGCTCTGGGCTGAGCCACCAGCACCAGGCAGGAGCGATGGGGTTGGGACCGGTGTGAGTTTTTGGAGTTTCCCAGAGGGTCCCGCGTGGCTCCGAGGAAGCGGGGGTGCTCGGGCAGCGCTCTCCGTAGCGGGCACAAGGTGACAGCGTGCCAGCGGCCATCCTCAGCCGTACGCCACCCCACACCAGCCGCAGAAGTTCTCTGAAGCAAAGTCTGCAAAGGCAGCAGGCAGCACCGCTGCCCGCTCCGCACCGGGCCACGTTTCGATACTGAAGTTACGACCGTCGCACCTGCACTCGGTCAGGAAAACAAAGTCAACCCGTTTCATCTCTGGCTTTGTTCCAGCAGCCTCATCCCACAGACAAACGTGCACCGCTGCGCATAAGCAAATGACATTTGATAACTCGGAAAAGAAAAGAAGAGGAAAAAAAAAAAAAGAGTGCCCTGAATAGCAGAAAAGGGTAAGTCACTTCCTTTCTTCCTCCCGCTGCCTTAAGGTCCTCCGTAGCAGTGACAACAGCAGCATCTGGTGGCAGTGGTCAGTACCTGGGGTGCTCCTCTCCCGTGTCCCATCCACCCTGGCCAGCACCAGCACCGAAACGCACCCGCTGGCTCTCCCAGGCTGTGCTCGCTGGAGCCCCACAAGAGGCGATTTCCTCCAGCCTCCCCGTCCGCAGCACGGCGAGGACCCGCCGAGCAATTGCCACCACCTAATCCGGGACTAATCTCAGGGATTCAGGCCAGGGATGAGCTGGCGACGTGGGGCCCCGTGTGCCCCAAGGCTCGGGCGGGTGCTGCTGGGGGCGCGGGCACCGCGCAGTCCGGCGGCGAGGGCCTGCAGCGCTGCCCGAACGCCCGCGAGTCCCAGAAAAACTAGAAGGCGAACTAAATCATGTTCGCATCTATCACCCTCCTGGTAAAACCAAGTTCCTAAAGCCGGCAGGATCCAGGGGCTGCCGCAGCTCCCAGCGGCACATGCTCGCATGATCCCAGGCTTCCAGCTTTTGCACGCTTTCTCGGCTGACGTTTCGGCGGCACAGATGACCTGCCCCCAGGTGACCCATCTCCCGTTAGTATTTTAAGAGCATATTTAGCATTTTAAGAGCGATGGCAATGCTAATAAAACAGTTTGAAACTAGCGGTATCTGGGTACAGAAGCAATCAATTTAAGTTGTTTCCTTTCAGCATAATCAGGCATCTCAAAATAAATGAGAACTATTAGGTTTGCTACAACTTAATAAAAAGAGACAAATAACCCAAGCGACAGGGAACAGTTAAGTACATATATCGATACATAAAGATTAATTTGCGGCATCTGGGAAGCCACACGGGTTCCCCTCCGCTTGTTTCGAAAGAATTTGATCCCTAAGTATCGCAGCAGCGAGATGCGCGGCGGGCACCCTGAGCTGCAGTCCCGGCACCAGGAGAGCGTTTTCTCCCTTTATTAACGTTTTTCAGTGCAATTCCCCCAATTCGGCCCAGGAGGACGCAGCCAGGGCTGTGCCTCGCAGCTTATCGCGGCGGTCCTCCCTCCCTCCCTCCCTCCCTCCGAGGGGCTCCGCTTCCCACGGCTTTGTTGCTGGAACGCCAGCGCTGGTACCGACACGCGGGGAAGGCGGCACTCGCAGAAACTCCGTGTCCCCGAGGTACGGCATCCGTCCCCTCCGCGTCGCCTCCTCCCGGGCGCTACGCGGGGGGTGCCGGGCCTGGCGGGCGGCTCTCGGCGGGCAGAGGCACCCCGCACCCGGGCTGGGGGCCGCACCTGCCGGGCGGCGCGGGCGGGGGGGCGCCGGGGCCGGG
>VZTV01076529.1:0-28693 GCA_013400875.1 Anhinga rufa
TAGGGCTTCTAAAATCATTAGTGGAATGGCAAAGATAAGGAAGAAACACTTGTTCACAGTTTCTCGTTGTAGAAGCATTTTGCATAAGATACATAACTACAGTGTTGAACAGATAAAGCAGTTCAGCTGTTGCTACTTAACGCAGGGCCATGTAACATTGATACACCAGACAAATTCAGGGTAAAACTATTCCATTCAGAGCACAGAGGACAAGGTTCTCAAATACAGTATGTTTTTAAAGCAAAGGTTTTTTAAATTCACAATCAATAGCTCATCATCTTTGGCTTCTCTAGCAATTCATACTTCTCAGAGAAAGTCCCTGAGTTTTCATGAATAAATTCAGTCCTGAAAAGATGGTTATTGATGTAAAAGGATTGGAATAGACATCATGCACAGCTACTATAAAAACATTTTCCATGCACTGAAATGGAAGAAGAGTTCTCAGGTCAATTAACTACAACCTGCCATAAATTTTTTATGGCCCTTTACTCTCTGCTTTCTGAACAGGAGCCCCACAAGGCACACAGGTAACATCTTATGCTGCTTATCTGAAGCTGGTGTGGAGTCTGGAGCATACCAGGGAGGCTGCAGCCCATCTCTGTCCTGCCACAGCCTGGGCAAAATGTAATCCTGGCCCACCCTCTCCAGGAAATGCTTGTGCTAGAAGTTGTTCAGACATGAGGTCTCCTGGAGGTCCAAGCCTTCCAGAGAAAGGGAGGTAAGGAACGGCCCTGCTTCTTTTATCTGAATTAGTTAGTAGAGATAGCATCAGTTATGGCAAGAGGAATATCTGCTGGGAAATGATGGCAGGGCATACTCCTGAGAAACCCTGCTAAGGGGGCCAAGCCCCCCAGGAGTTGGATTTTCCTGGGGGGAAAATTTTCCTGGGTTTTCCTGGATTTTCCTATAGCAGCTGGGAGGGAAGAGAAGGAAGAGCAAAGCACTTCACCTCAGTCCCTCTAACAACCACAGATCCCCAGTGCCACCGGCTCCACAGCTTGCCTAAACCTAATGTCTAAATCTTGCCTAAACCAAACATTTTTTATTTTGACACTGTCTTTTAGTGCAATTGGTTGGCCTGGAGTTCTTGTATTGGAAAAGGCAGTGAACATGATGTCCACCCCCTCCCCAGGCCACTCTGGGTTTTATAGACCTCTATTATGCCCTCCCTCCTCTCTTTTTCTCTTCAAAATGATGCAAAATCCTGTTGTTCTCAGCTGTTTCCTATCCTTTGGATTATCAAAGCCATTCTCTCTGAACCCTCCCTGCTCCCTTATAGCCTTTCTGAGCCTTTCAGCTTCCATCACCACAAGGGTTTTAGGAGGGGCCACCCCCCTTCATTAGCACCAGCACAGCCTGACCACAAAAGAAGACATCTCCACTTCCAAATGCACAGCAAAGAGAGAAGCAGGCGTCTGTCACACAGCTGCAGGATGCGAATTGCAGCTGGTGTGGAAGATGACCATAGTCAGAGAGATGACCACTGTCCAGTCCTGTCCTATCTATGACCCCACTCTCCAGCACCCACAGCAGCATCTGTCCCAAGCCCCACAGCAGTCACAGGGCCACCAGGTTGCTTGGTTCCTCCATCCATGGGCAGCTATGTGTGAGACCAAGTGATGTACCTGTGTACACTGTGGCACCTTACCCATCTCAGCAGCATGAAGCCCTCTCATCCACTGCAGGAAACTGAGGACCACGTTCCAGCACAAGTCATGACATGGCCAAGAAGGGCTGTACCACCGTGGTATCTGTGGGCTGGAGCACATAAGACTGCTCAGCAAAGTCTGCTCCCAGTGATTGCAGTGGGACCATGGGTGCTCAGCACCTTGCAGGCCTGGATGCTGAGCACCCACGGACATAGGTGCTATGTAGTCATGACGCTATTTTGGGCACATTTCTGACTCCCTGACATGACACCCTTAAATGCTCTGGGTTTTCTCCCCTTGACTTGCTGTACTTAAGCACGAGGAAGCAAGCATGGCGAAGATCTGTTACTTCTGTAGCTCATGCTGTAATTCCTACAACACTGGTATCTTCTCTCACTCAAATCCACCTACTACATGACTGCCTTTACAGCAGGAATATTTGTAATTCTGCTGAAAGCACACAGAGTATTAGTCTCCAGAAAACTGTCATTTCTGCAGACACAGAGGCTCTCTTTCATTTTACTTCACTTATCTTATCAGCTTACCTCCATCTTAAAACAATCCATTTCCCCTCTTACCCACAACCCTAACAAAAAAGGAACAAAATGAAGACAGCCACCCACAGGCCAACTCTAACATAAATGGAGGAACTTGAACCTGCTGCCAAATTTCCTATTTTTCTTCTGCTGTTTTCTCTCCTCTTTTCTCTGGGAAAGGAGTTGTGTTGCAAGTCACACAATTTGCTAGGTCATGATCCACCTAAGGTGGATGACAGAGGTGAGATTCATCTCTCCTAACTCCAGATGCCTGCAGAGTCTTGGTCAAGGGAGGTAAGAAAGCATTTTGAGAGTTTGGCTGACCTAACACACTTCTAGAGAGTTCATGCAGGTGTGGACACCTATCAGGGGAACCCCCTGAGCTCTCCCAGCAAGTTCAGGTTTAACATTTGCAACCATGACCCAGGAAAGAGAGTGGAATAATAGACCCAATAGTCCTTCCCAGTCTTATAGTAGTAAGATTACACTTGCTGGCATAACAAGAAGACATATCTATTAACTAACACCATGAAGAGAGTAGCTCCTGTTCAGATACTCCCATCAAGCTTAAAACATTAGACCACCACAGTCTTGCTACAAATTGCTACCATATTAGTTGACACCACCCAAGAGCTCTGCAACGTTTGATTTTGGCATCAAGTAGAATGGACATCATGCCAATATGCACCAGACTGACCTGCCCTGCGGTGTGATCACTGACAGCTTATCTGTCTGCTCCACGGGCAAAGCTTCAACCACGCCTTTCACCTAGTTTTACTTAACAAAATCAAATGCAGCTTACACAGACTTGTACTTGGATGCCCCACCCCTGTTACCTGAGCACTTCCCAATGGTTTGAAGGTATCATACAAAGAGATGCCTCTGCCTCACATGCATCCCTTTCTCACTTTTACTTACAGTATGGAGAGACTGGAATTTACATGGCCAGATTTCTCCCACATGAATCAAATAAATTTCTTCTCCTCATTTGCATTCTTACAGCTTCCCACGCAGCTCAGACATAGATGTTTTGGTTTCCCTGTGTGATAAAATTCTGTATAAACCATTCAAATAGTTTTGTCTGTACAACCGTAGTTAAAAACATTATAAAGTCAGCTTGCTTTCTGTCGTGGTTTAGCCCCAGCCAGCAACCAAGCACCACGCAGCCGCTCGCTCACTACCCCAACCCCTGTGGGGTAGAGAATTGGGAGAGCAAAAGTAAGAAAACTCGTGGGTTGAGACAAGAACAGTTTACTAATTAAAATGAAATAGTAATAGTAATACTGGTAATGATAATAACAATTATTATGATAAAAATAATAGTAATGATAATATAATAAAAAGGAAAACAATGAGGGAGAGAAATGAAGCCCGAAAGGAAAAAAANCACTACCTAGCAACAACTAAAACATCAGTGTGTTATCAGTATTATTCTCATACTAAGTCCAAAACACAGCACTACACCAGCTACAGTGAAGAAAATTAACTCTATCCCAGCTGAAACCATGACACTTTCTTCCTCAGTTGTGTTGCTTTAGAAAAGGGAAAGAAAATTTTTTAGCAACTGCACTTCTTGGTATCCCATATAGATGTGCTCTGTTGGTTTATTCAATCCACAACAAGTTTATTCATTTAAATTGAATCTGAAATCCTGTGGGTGACATTTTTCTGCTCATATGTCAGCAGATGCCTATTTTGATTTTTTTACTTCAACAGAAACAAGTTTATACAGGATTTTCTCAGCAGTGTCCATAATACAAATCCCACCTCTAGGCAAGCTTCCAAACCTCAGCTGCTTGGTCATATGCATGAGGGAGTGTTTTGTGCTTTAAAACCTCACACAGCATTGCCCACAGTAATCTTTCATTCTCCTTTCCAAAATTCATCTTATTACTCTCCTCTGTTGCCCCTAAACCTAATTTTCTACAAAAGTTGCTTTAAAGCTAACATTGACCATAGAATTATTTGTATACCTTCCCCCCTTTTGCATGACCAGGTAGTTATTGTATCTATAACACCATGCGCTGCTTCATTTGTTTAGGCCTTATTCCATAGTATAGGCTTCATAAGGCAAAGACAGCTTTTGATTTTAGTGTGAGTCAGACTGAGCCCCTGATTACACCCAATGATTTTCCTCCTTTTTCCTAATTTCTGCATTAAGCAGACTTAATTCCTTCTATAAGCACTTATATCACTTCTCCTTGTTGAGTTAGACTGCAATTAATTCTGATTTTCCCAGCCTCGTCTTTGTTTCTCTGTGTGTGTAGTTACGGAGAATACTCAGTGTCGGTGCCTTGCACAGCTCCCCCATTGCTGTTCCAGCCTCAGCTTTGTAAGCATTGCTTGGCGTATGCATTTTTTTCAATTTATGGACACCTGCACACAAATTTCCATAATAGGCATGGGGCTTCTAAGCACATCCGCTGCTAATGGGTTTGGAATTGCTCCGCGTTTTTTATCTGCACTGCTCCTCCTTCATAATACCTATGGGTAATATGTAAAGCAGTTTTTATATTATCTCCTTATTTAATTTTCTTCTGTGATGTCTCAAACCAGAATGAGACCAGAATGATGATGTCTTCATATGTCTCTGCATCAAAGCTGCAGGCAGGTCTTAAACAGGAGATTAAAGCAGTAGTAGGTAGCACTGTCTCTTCCTGATGCCTTAACATCACTGCAGACCAGCTCCAGAAACCAAAATATAGCAGAGGGCCTCTTCAGTCTCCAGCATAAGTACTACAGTCCTTAAAATGCCCCGTCCCCCAAACACTGTAATTCAGAGCCCCTAAAATAATTCCCAATATGTTCGATAAAGACTTCTCTGGTGTGGTCCCACTTACCAATATGAAGTGCCACTCTCCCCCTCATTTGATTTCATAAGAAGGCAAAAGGCCCCCCCGTGAACAGCTCTCTGCTCCATATCCTGGCTGTGCAGCTGACCTGGGCTAGAAAACACCAACACTGCCTCTGAATTGGCAACTTTTGATTCAGCTGATTCAGGAATGAACTTTTAACCAAACAAGCTTTCCAAATTATTATGTTAACTTTTGGGCATGGTGAACATCTTCACAATAGCCACACTGGCACTTCTGAACATCTGATTACTTGGCCACGATTTAGCATCCCAGATGGTGTTCAGCTCTCGTTAGTTCTTGCAAATTATTCAGTCAGTACTAGCTCAATTCAGTTAAAGAAAATGATGGACAAATGTCACATTTTCTGATATGAAAGCAGCAAGCTGGAAGGGATTTTTCCTGCTGGGTAGGGCACAAGGCCATTACTTTGCCAGGTTCAATGCTAGAAATTTTTCACAAGTATTTCCATGACCAGGTTTACCTTGATTTTATAATGATTTTATCATTAGAGTTTTTGCAAGGTATAGTCTCCTTTTGTGTGTTTTGTTGTGTTTTTTTTTTAATAGTTTGAGCTGTTGGAACAATATCACCTGAAAATCTCAGCATTTCCAAAAATATTCCTCTCCATTTCTAATGTGCTTTGGCTGCAGAGGAAAACCCATCCACACATGCAGCAAAACTGCCTACAGGCTGAGAAATCAAGGAATAACTCCAAGTCTTACCTGTTAGGTCACTGCACCCCTGGGTGGTTTGCGGTTTGTAGCGTTCCCACATATCATGCAAATCAGTCCTAGGAGTTCAGAGAATTTGACTCAATTATTCAGGCATAGCATGGAGAAGGGGAAGGAGATGTAATGCAAACTCCCATCTACAGTTCTGCCAATTGGACTCAGTTTTTCGTCTTGCAATGGCTATTTTTTAGTTCTTAGCTTCCTTTTGACTGTCAGCCCGTTGAGATCATTATGTGGTGCAGCTTTTATCACACATATCAAATGGCAGGCCAGGTACCAATATAAAATTACACTATAACATGGAGTTTCTGCCAAGTAGGATGGTGTGTCAACACCACTGTACACTGTGTGTTCAAACCAGTTTGAGTCAATATCAAGCATGCAGCTAAATTTGAGGAAGTTTCTTGTTATTTCAGCACTGCAGCCATGAGAGTTTTCCTTGTGCTTTTGGCAAATGTGTATTTACACAGACATGATTTCAGGTGCAACTTCAGATTAGAATATGCAAAGCCAGGATGGTGGTTTCTCTGGCTCCGTGGACTCACTTCCCTCATCAGGGCACGCAGAAGACGGCAAGGCTGGCAAACATCACCCAGCAGAGTCATCTTCGTGGATCTCCACGAAGTGCCTTGGTGCCTTGCCCCAGTAGGCACCTCCTGAGCCCATGTTTGCACTTCACACTTTTTTCCCTGATCATTCAAATCTCTTCCTCAGAAAGATGATGCTGCTGCTCTTGCCCAAGCACAAGTATTTTACATCTCCCTGAATGGCCTCAGCAATTGCTAAGTGCTTGTGTCTCTTATAGCAAGAGTGATCACTCCTTAAGGACCCGACTAAAAATTTGGGTGCCACCAACATAGGACTCGTTCAGACCTATGCAGAGGGATAGTTCTTGCTCCAAAAAATTTAAAAACCTGAGCAAACTTAGGGTATGCTTCCATAAGTGCTCTGCCATATAAGTAGAGTGTGGCACGCCCTTCTCTTCATTGGCTTCACTTTCATATTAGTTTCATATTCCTCACATACAAAACTGTTTTACAAAATGGCAAGGTGGAAGAAAGAGCTCTATTTTACTAAGAAAAAAATGAGCTCAAGAAAACAGGAGGTCAGGAAGATCACACAGATTGAGCCCAAACCACTCAGGTCCCACTTTAGAGAATGAATGAGGCAACCCACAGCTCCATACTGAGTCACAGAAGATAATAGTGCAAAACAGAAATATCAGAAGCACCAGCATGTCCCCAAGGCAGGTCACCACCAAAGCCCTCGGAGATACCAGCAAGGGACAGTAAACCAAGGCTGTGCTCCAAGAATGGTGGGACAAAGGTAGGACAGAGACTGCCCCTTTGTTTTGCAGCATCCAAAACCTAACCTAAGGTACCCTGACCCCAAAAACCCTGACCTTTAACAGAGATAATTATAATGACCAGAATCCTGTTCATTTGCACTCTGCACAATTTTGTTCTCTCATTTTGTGGCAGTGACCTTTAACCACCTGAACAAAGCTGGCGAAAATGCAGGTCCGAGCTCTCTGTGGCAAGCATCTTTTCCCTACTGAGAGTTCAAAGAACGGACAAGATTTTGGTCCCAGGGCTTTAATCCAGAGTTTTAAGCCCAAACCAAGGGCTGGAGGGAGCTTGTATATGGCATGCACTACTCCATCCCTCTCCAAACACCAAATATGCAGGCTGGTTGCAGGATGAACCTTGGCTCTGAAACTGGTTTCACAGTGCGAGTTTGACACCATCTTTCTGATCACTGCCTCAAACTATACAGTAACCACGAAAGGAGGAGGTAAAAGAAGAGATGATTCTTTTTATACAGGCCACTTCTCCTTTTATAATACTCTGTGAGATGTGAAAGCCAACAGTCCATCAAGCTCTGTCCAGACTGTCAGAGAGAGACAATTTCAGAGAGGAAAATGTAAGCTGCTGCCTCAAAGCACCTGCTATCCAGCACAGAAAAGAGCATATGAGAGATGAAGCATCTCCCTAAGCTCCCTGTGATTTAACTCACTGTTTATTAGGAGGGTTTGATTTGTAAATGGGAGGAAATACACCTCCATTAAATTGTCTTTCCACACATGCTACACAAATTATAGCCTTTGTTAAACAAGGAGGTGCACAAAAACCTCCATTGCCTCATGTCTGTTATTCTGCACAAAATTAGGTAAGCGATAATATTTGCTATTCTGAACTGTCATAAGTCACAGAGGAGACATCTAGTTATTGAACACATCAACACTGCCAGGATCAACACAGAAACAACCCACCTCCTCACAGCATCAGCACAGGTTAGTGATGCACAGAAGCCAAACACTTGTCTTCCTGGTTGGGAAGTACATTTGTTGGCCTGCAAAGGAATTGCTTTATTTTAATTGCTTTATTTTATTTAAATCTACTGCACTGGGGACTTGAAAGCCAGCTAAAATAGGTATCTAGGAATATAAATAAGAAAAACTGAGAGACAGGACAGAAGTTTTCTGTCAGTTATCTCAATAAACATGAATTTAAATCTTGTTTTCAAGATTAGTTTTGTGAAAGGTACTGTGTAGGCTGCTAGCCACGCTTTTCAATTTGAATTTAGATATTAATATGATAAAGAGATACTAACACAAATCTGAGACATGCTAAAACTCAACTAGTACAAAACAAATCCAAGCAGCACTGTGATAACCACTGAAATTGGAAATGCAACTGTCAGTCACCTGTGATATAACTTACTTACATCAGCATTTGAGCATGTACAGCCTTTGCCTTTTCCAAAATCTCTGTAAAATGCAGACCTGGATTGCTCTCATACAGGGTTTCATGTCCAGGGGTAGTTTATCAAACCACTTATACCCAGAAAATAGGATTATCTAAGAAATTTATAGCTGTCCTCAAAAGCCTCCCTCTTCTCTTCTCTGTACAGATCCTTTAAAAATAATTAACTGATCCTTCTTGAAAAAACAGTGGAACTAAAAACACTGTCACATTTACACAAAAAATTTCCCCCGTTTGGAAAAATGGAGAAAATGGACTTCGGCTGGACTTGGATTGGGGAAAAAATACTTCAGATGGAATAGAAGAAGATTCAGGATCCATGAGATTTCTCTCAAAACAGCCACTCACAGGAATTTCTGTGTGAGAAAATGAGCAATTATATGTAGGAATCATAGATTTGCAGATGTCAGTATTTGTAGAGGTCTGCAAGAAAGTCTGCAGGGAAAGCGCTATCCTTTATTTTAACTCCTGCCTTCGCCACAGCTAACACATTTTATGAAGGATTTAACAAAGCTCATTCAACTGTAATTATGTTTTCACACAAACACAGAACAGTACTGGAGAGAAGAAAGCTCAATGTTTTTTTTTGCAGAGGATAACCAAAATCCTTAGTCACTTAATTGCTTTCTTCCTGAGTAAAGAACCATTTGCAAGCAGAGCCCAGAGCCCACCCACTTTCTCCCTGTCCCCGCAAAGTCCACAGCAGCAGAGCACCATCCTATTTCTTAGAGATCCAAATCCACCACAGTTATGGAAACAGCTGCAGCATCAGGAACACACACAGAGCTGTGACCACATGCTGCAAATAACACTCTATCTTGGAGCACAATATATATATTCAGGAACCAAATATCCACTTATCAGAGGCTGGATAAAGCCAGTTACTAATCTGAAATTATATTTATTTCCAAAAACGCTGTGCATTTCTCCTAAAGTACCTGTACAGCAGTTGAAGCTTTTCATGCTAAAGTCTTGACACTCAACACCTGCTAAGGTATTTCTATAAAAACATGGGAAATGCCAGGTCAAGTCATCGTCTGATAGAAACAGCCAGGAGGTGAGACTTCTGCATCCTGCCTGAATGCACTAATCATGACACTACAAATTTAGGAAAAAATGAAAAGAGAAAGGAAACATGAGTCTCGGTCTCTCCTGAACTTGTTCTTCTGCTTTATATAAATAATAGCATATTAATATGGCAGCCAGGGAGTGGCTCCCTGAACCAGAGCACACACCATACAACCTGCAGCTGCAGCAGCCACAGGCTCACCGCCCTCGGCTGGGCTGAGTCCAGGCTGGGCCTTGGAGCTGGCAGACAAACACGTTCTCCAAACAGAACAAAATACAAAAGAAAAAGATCTTGGATCTCTTCCAGCACTATCCCTCAGGTGCTACGTTGCTGTGGCACAGGATCGCCCAGCCCTGGGGCAGCCCGGCAAGACAGTATGCCAGCAGAGCACATGAACAGGCAGTCAGGTGCTGAACATTGAGCAAATATGCCCTGGAAGACTTTGAGGGGTGGTGTCATTGTTTTCTCTTTTATTTTTAGGTCAGGTACTTCCAAAACCCATTTGCCTGCAAAACAAATACAACCACATTTATTTTTGCTGGATCTTTCCCATTGCATAAGGGCATCTTCACTAGCACAGTTCTCCAGATTTATTTAACTGCAGGCTGTTCCTATAAAGCAAATCCATGGCTGGGAAAATCTTGAACCATTGCTGGTCCATGTCTCTATTTCGAGAATGACTGCAGCCTCTCTTCCTCCAAAAACAGAAAAACCAGTTAGTGAGCTCCTTGGCAGAGCAGAGGTGACGTGTCTGGTTGAAGATCAAGCATTACCTGGTCTCTTGTGTTTTTAAAAGCTCCAGCGGATTTATGATACTGAGATAAATTCACCCTTGAATCTTGCCAGCAGTTGCCTGAATAACTCAGGCATGCAAGGGTCCTTATAGGTAAAGGTTAGCATGGCCCTTGTACATATGTATCTGTCCCATCATACAGCAATGACTGCAGCATCAAGTTAAACAGCACTCATGGGTTTTTGCCTTGACTCAAGTACACAGCAGGAATAAAATCCCCATTTTGGCTATCAGTGGGATAAAACTCCCCTGCAACCAGTGCTAGGGACAGGCATGTGGATCTTCTGCCCCGCCGCCTTTGAAAACCTCATACTAGTTTGTCCTCTAACCTGCAATGACAAATCCTTAGTGTCAACAATAGCAGAGCAGGGCACATTCCCAGCAACACCCATTTAACCAAATATTTGGCAGAAACGCAGGCCATGGTGCATTTTGTGTGTCTACTTAGAAATACACTTACTGTCTGCCAGAGACATTTCAAGGTATGCTGTGCAAACACAGCTGTATTTGAAACTACCAGACACAGGAATTTGAAAGCTATTTTTGGAACTAACCTGGTGCACTGGAAGATGTTTTGCCTCTTTTATTGGTACAGATCACATTACCTGGGTTCCTCCTGGTGAACTCGCTATTGTGGTTACCGTACTGGCTTTGCAGTTTTTCGGCAATCTTGGATTCAACACAATTAGGAAATAAACATTTCTTCATTTCAGTGTGATGATCCAGATCTCTGGTCTTTTTCTCTAAAATAAATGGAATTATTTGACCCCCACAATACCATATATAAAATTGATATGATGGTGAAACTGATGAATGAGTCAGTCCTAAGAGGCTGGTAGGGACCACTGTAATTAGGAAATCCCTTCACTTCTGTCCTTCTATTTTCATCCAGGTCTTTACTCCTTATTCCAAAGTATCAGTGTTCCAGGTATCAGCCAGATTGCACACAGACACAGCACTGCTGCTCGGCAAGTTAGGAAAACTGACGGATTACCTAGAGTCAAAACCTTTTTGCCCTTTACATCTCTCCAACAGAAAAACCTATTGACATAGATGGTTACAGTCTCACTTTAGCACTTTGCCTCCCTGACCACCTCCCACGGGCTGATCATGGTTTGCGGCTGCTGCTCTGTCAGGTGTGGGCACCACGGGGGTGCCAGTGGGATGGGGCACGGCAGCGGCTCCAGCCAGGCATCCCTCCCTGCAAGGATGCTCCCGTGGTGGAGTTTGAACCAAAAGGGTCTGGAGAAGAGGAAACTGGCCCCACAGATTTAATGTGGTTCCTCTTCCCTTAAAAAGCGGCAGACTTCTATAAGACCCATGCAGGAACACATGCTTGTGCCTCTAGACCCATCAGGACTCTGCCTGGGGGAGCAGCCAGCACTGATTTCCTATGGATGCCGGGGAACACACAGCAGCCTCGCGGCTGTTTCACATGTTGTGTCACCGACCGAAAGGAGAGGACCAGTTCGGTTCTGCTGGTGAACTGAAAAATATAACCTCGATCAGTTTGGGATTGAATGAAATGCCTATTTTAGCATCATTTTATTTAATTTTTTTTTACCTTTCAGATTTAAATGTAGGCAAAATATTTCACAGTGGAATACATTTAGATGAAATCAGCAAATAGTTCAGCAAAAAAAGCCTGGTTTATTTACGTTTTTTTCAACAGGTAAATGATTTTCTGAAATATGTCACTCAAATAGTGTCTCAGCTCCAGTCTTCAGATTTAACTGGCTTTTTTGCATTGGGAAGGAAACGCAGTGACACTTCAGCCTGAATTTTTAAAAAATATTATGATGATTCTTTCAGGGATGATCATAAACCATGACATACTCAGCTAAATAAGCACTTTGCTATTAGTGTGAGCATTTTTTTCCCATCTCTAGATAAAATTTCCTCAACAATTTTCTGTTTAATTTTGTTTTATGCCCTGTGTTGAAAAAGATTAACTCCCTTGCTCTAGAAAATACCACTTATCTGTATTCTTTGAAGTGAGTGATAAAAACAAATTAGAGCTTGGTACAGGCATGAATCTTTTTGCCATCCTACTCGGTGCACAGGACTGCAGATCAGTTTGCAAATTTTTTAATCAAGTGAGGGTGAAATCTCTATATAAATCTGAGCAGCAGAACACAGACAATTCATTTTTTCCTGCTGTCTGCATTCACCCCAAGAAAGAGCTGACAAAAGCAGAGCCTGCAGAGCCCACTTGTGAGAGGTACGCAGCACAGCAGAGGTGCACAGCACGGTAGCTGAATCTCCTCCTCTGTAGCCAGCCATGCAGATGTAAAAACTACTCCAGTTTTCAGAGTTTGAGATGACAGGCGGTGGAAGTGAAATTCTACCTATTTCAGAATAAATAAAATATGATCAAAGGAAGCCCTTCAAGTGATTTTTGTTTCCAAAGAAGGGTTCACGGCACCCTGGAACAAAATGTCTGATAGTCCTAGACACAAACTGTCTCAACTGTATTTCTCTTACAGCACCTTTTCAGCCATAATTCCTATACCAAGGAATTACAAAGGGAGGAAGCACAATTAAAACACAGATTAGAAAATACACGTACGTGATGCTGTCTCATCCACGTCTTCTTTCTCACATGAAGACACTAAAAACATCCAAAGGGCGTCTAACACGTAACACCAGCAAGAGGCCATGCACATCTTGGTCAATAAAACATTTTTGTGTTTTGCTCCAAAACCCACCAGAAAAGTTGTTTTCTCCTCGGATTTGCCCAAGGCAGGCAGCAGCCCAGGCTCACTGCAGATTACGTTGCGCTTTCTGGTGCATGCAGGCTGGAACCAAGCTCAAAACAAGAGCCAGGGAACAGCACATGGCATCCCCACAGGAGTAATGCAAAACACAGAATATTATTTCCTACAGAGGAGCAATCTCAGTCCCTGCCTATTCTGTGCAAGCAAAAGAACAGCCCATTCCCGCTAGAAACCCTGCCAGCTGCCCTCTCTGTCCCCTGCCAGACACCCTGCCTTCTGCTACACCTCGCTTCTGTCCGCATGTGAAATCCGGGATGCAAAAAGGGCTATGTGCTTTCCTCTCCAGCCATGACAATGTTGGACCTAAAATACCTCACGTCAGCCCTGCACGGGGATGTTTTCGTTACCATTTCCCAGGGCTGACATCCCAGTAGGCGAGAGCCGGGCGCTGCCGTAGCTTAGCCCACACTGTGAGCAGGGCTTAGCAGAGCTGTCACGCCAGGTTTTCTTTCCCACTCATCACTTGAGCCATGACATTAAGGTAGGTAAATATACTTCAGAAAACCTCCATGCTGAAAACAGCCTTTCTCACCTCAGCACACAGTAGAAGCAAATATAATAGTATCACTACTGCCAACAGACCTTCGACTGTAACTCGGGTTCTGAAACACATTTCTAGGTTTTCGGCACTGAATATCTGCTTCAGCCACATAAGAAAGCTGCTGGCATGATTCGCAACTGCTACTCAATAACTTCCTAAAAGTTGAAAAGTTTTGTGTCTAAATTAAAAACATTATTTAGACTCATAGAATTGTTTAGGTTGGAAAGGACATTTAAGATCATTGAGTCCAACTGTAAACCTAAACACTGCCAGTTCACCACTAACCCATGCCCCTAAGCACCACATCTACACAGCTTTGAGATACCTCCAGGGGTGATGACTCAACCACCTCTCTGGGCAGCCTGTTCCAATGCTTGACAACCCTTTCAGGGAAGAAATTTTTCCTAATACCCAATCTAAACCTCCCCTGGCACAACTTGAGGCTGTTTCCTCTCATTCTATTGCTGGCAACTTGGGAGAAGAGACCAACCCCCACCTCGCTACAACCTCCTGTCAGGTACTTGTAGAGAGCAATAAGGTCTCCCCTCAGCCTCCTCTTCTCCAGGCTAAACACCCCCAGCTCCCTCAGCCGCTCCTCATAAGACTTGTTCTCCAGACCCTTCACCAGCTTTGTTGCCCTTCTCTGGACACGCTCCAGCACCTCCATGTCCTTCTTGTACTGAGGGGCCCAAAACTGAACCCAGTATCGAGGTGCGGCCTCACCAGTGCCGAGTACAGGGGCACGATCACTGCCCTGCTCCTGCTGGCCACACTATTCCTGACACAAGCCAGGATGCTGTTGGCCTTCTTGGCTACCTGGGCACACTGCTGGCTCATGTTCAGCTGGCTGTCAACCAACACCCCCAGGTTCTTTTCCACCAGGCAGCTTTCAAAAATTTGGATTTTTTTTTCTTGTTCAAAATACGAAAACTGCATTATTCTTCAAATTTTTATCTGAGGTAGTTCTCTTTTTGGAAAAAGCAAGTGTCACGCTCAAATGATCTGTAAAACTAGGAACAGCTCTTACAGAGACTAATTCAGTGACTTTTCAATCTCTTCTGAGAAGATAACTAAAATCCATTTACAGAAAGGGCAGTACCCTGTACAGCTCTTGAATACTTTGTAGAGAACTGCGGCACCAACAACAGAGCCAAAGCTTTAGGAACAGCAGGTGTTAGGCAGGGATTAAACACCATGGGGAAGACAGTCACTTAAATATTACTCTTTTGGCAGGAAAATACTAAACTCTGATCCTTTCTCCATTACTGTTCCCATTCTCAGAAGTGCAACTCCATAGAGAAGCTGCTAATATAGATAATACCAGTTAATTTTCCTGTGCATAAAACTAACATACAAACCATACTAAAACCCTCTGTCCACAACAGCCTATTGGGTTTTAAAGATACAAATTGTTATGGTGTGACTATGCATTATATATTTGTTTTGTGTTTTAATTCCCATTAGTTTGTCATCAGAATTTTCTGATGAAAATATCAACTTGAGTCCAGGGCAGCTGGTTCACAAAATCACACTGGGAAGTTAAATATTTACAGTGAAAAAAGCAAATGTTAAATATGACAGCAAAGTGCCATGAAGCTCAGCTGAAGTCTGCAGAGACTATAGTAAACTTTCAAATTACAATGACAAAATTTGGTTCATGAATCTGGCATCCTCAGTCCCATATTGAGACGAGCGTTTCAGACCCACTTCATGCTTTGAGTGTCCTCACTGCTGTTCAGCCTGGAGAACCTAAGCTCAGTTTTGGTAAGCTCTGTGCTGCCTCCCTCAGTGCTTTCAGCCAAATCTATTCAAAAGCTCAAAGGGCATCTCCCTGACCTGCCATTTTTAGAATGTCACACAGGCATCTTTGCATCTTTTCACTTGTTTCTCCCTTCATCATCATTAAAACAGAGACATCGCAACTGAGTCATTCAGGAACTTCACAGTTCTGCCCTTCTTTACCCCTACAATGTGGATGAGGGACAATTTGGCACCTGCTTCACAAAAGACATCATGCATGAGTCTTGGACAACCACAAAACCCCAGAACATTTCTTACAATATTACTGCTACCTCTGTAGTTACTTATTGCTGTATCGGAGCAGTGTCCCCCACACGGTGTTCATAGCATCACCAATGCTGGATCTTTTGCTTGCATTTGCCAGACATGCCTGTGTTTGCCTGAGATGTTTGCATCGTCAGTGTGGCCAAGAGTATCCACACCATGGATACTTCATGGTAACTTCACTAAATGCAATCAAAAGCTCTCGGGGCTCTGCTGTGCAGAAAGACACCAGGGCACAGGAGTGCATATTGCCATGACCAGCAGCACCCTTCCTCTCTTTCAGCCTCAAGCTCTTGGCCCAAAATGACTTTTGATAAAGGAGCAAGACCCTAAATCAAACAGAAATCAGCCCAGCAGCCTTTTACTCACAAGGTTTACATAGCAGTGCAGGCAGCCAGCATAATACGTGGCAAGTGTCGCCTGTGTTCAGCGATGCCATCATAAACCTAAACACAGCACAAAGTGGAGTCACATAGATGACCTTCAAACCAAGCGTAACCCCGTGTTTCATGCCATCACAGTCATTTAGCAAAATGCCCACCTGTATGTTTTGCTGCACCAGGCTGAACCATCATAAATTGTTACAGGAATGATTTTAATTGACTGTGCAAAGTATTTAAAGAATTTGCAAGAGAAAGTTCTGGGGGATGTGGGAAAGAAAAGCTTAGCATCTTGTGCAAAAGTCAGTTCTCAGTTTCAGTAGGATAATTTGCATCCTTTGAAATTAAGAGGAGGAGGATCTGGACTGTGAATTGATGTTTTATTGTCTTTGCCATTTGTGATACAAATTTTTTATTGCTGACAGTGACACAGTGCATAATGCACACTATAGTGCACATAATTGGTGCCACAGATAATAAGACCTTCAGGGTTACCTCCTGGAGCCATGTAACTGCTCTCGATTATCACGTTCACGTTTTAGAAAACCTAGTCCTGACCCATGATCTCAGCATAAATCAACAATTCTACAATCAAAGGCAAAAATCCCTCAACATATCTTTCTCATATTTTATGGGTTTTTTTTAGGTCAGGAAGACTTGTGCTGGCTGGACATTTGAATGCTGCACCTCCAATAGGACATGGAACAATGACCACTTTGGCCAATTTTAGTCGCTTCATGAGAATTTGGTATCATTTGCCCTGAAATAAGGCAGCACCTAGCACAAAGTTAGCTCCAGGCTATTCATTAACATCTCTGGTTTCTTCTTTGCTCTTCACTATTTCAGTACAGGAGCTTTAAACAACTTACCAGTGGCACAAAGATTAATTTCTGCTATGAATTTCTATATTTAAGATCTGTCTTTTAAAAATATCTGACAAACAGGTGATGTGGATCCCCCAGGGAGGGTCTCTGACAGGGTGATAAGATAGGAGGCTTTTCTGCATTTCACAGGTACAGATTCACCAGTCTGAGAGCATTTCCTCCAAAGGCATTTGACAGAGGACACATTTCAGACCAGGGAAGGAGAGTATAGAAGAAAGGAACACATATGTGGCACTATATACACATGTTACGCAGATACATACACAATGTTCCTACCAGCTTCATACAAAATAGAACATAGACACCCAGGTTTCAGCAGCAGCAGGCAATGTTGTGTACAGCTCTTCACAGCAAAGATGGGGCTGTCCCTGCTATGCAGGATGCAGAACAACTGTCCAGTAGCTTTCTGGGCAATTAAAGTCATAAGTTCAATCAACTTTGCAAATGTATGGCAAATTCACTCCTTCAGGGCTCAGTGCTTTTTAGACACAGCCCAGTACAGAGACAACACAAAGCTGGAACATCTCCTGGGGCATCTCCCTCCATTCACCCACGTTTGACCTTCTGCTGACTCAAGACCTGGCAAGAGCTCTGGCAGTAACTCAAGGAAGGGGTAAGTCGAGGAGAAGGGGTCTCCATCACTGCTAAAGCATCAATACTGTGTTCTGCAGCTACCATGCAAACATCACGGTGCCAGCTGCAAGACCTTTCTGACCTTGTTGCAATGCCTTAGAAATGCAGCTTTCAAGAGTGAAGTATCTTTTTATTATTATCAAAGATTTTATTACATAATATTTCATTATACTGTTTATAGCAATGTCCCTGGTAGTCATCTACTTTTATTTACAAATAAAATGGCACAATGTAGTCACAGTCATTCTCTTCTGTCCCACTTAGGGCAAAGATAAGCCTGCAGCAAAATTACGTGATACACAGCATGATTCTGTAATTTTCAGAGCTAGGAGCTCTATTTTTAAGTATTAATAAGACATTCTAAATCTCAGACGACCTTCATTCATTTTCACTCATTTTAAGCATTCTTTCCTTCCCCCAAAACTGCAATCTCTGCCCTAAGCACACTCCCCCATCATCCGTCCATAGGCAGCCTCACAAGCGCCTGAGAAGCCGCTGAGCACTGAAGCCTCAAGCCCATGTGCAACACACAGAGCAATGCAGCATGAAATAATAGCGGATGTCTGTGCTGTTACAATACTAAATCCTAGAACTACTACCATGATTAAACACAGATCTGCAGCAGAAACAAATTCTTCCTGGGTCTGACCTGTGCCTCAGCAATGCAGATGAGTTGTTGGCAGAACGGCTAACCTTTCCCCACAGCTGTAATTAGCATGATGGATTCATCATTACATGGAAATTTAGATTTGTTTGGAAAAGGAGAGAAAAAAGCCTACTGGGATCCTGGTTCTTTTCCTTCACCCCACTGTAGCTCACAGTTAAGATGACAGAGGTGCAGAAATATTAGGGTGATGAACTGAATCTCAGGCATCCAGACATATGTATTGGCTTCCACAATCATAACTGGGAAGTGCACAGCTACACTAAAATGTCGCATAGCTCAGGGGTGGTGAAATGTGAAAGCACTTTGCAAAAGGTAGTGTTTGTTACTTCCACAAACACCGTGATGGTTTATCAGAGTCAGGCAATATAAAAGCAGCTGAACAACAGGGTATAAGATCACTCCAGTCACCTACCAGTTGTCCTTATGCTGGAAATGTAAACTCCAGCTAGTCCTGATGAGCTTCGTGTTAAGCGTATTAGATTGGGTTATTAAATAGGTCAGGGTGCTCAAGCATGCTGCTAAGCCCTCCAAGCCCAGCCTCCCTACGTGCTGCCTTGCTGAACTCCTCTGAAGGAAGGAAACTGAAATCACAAAGCCCTAAGATAAACCCGATTTGAGCTAGCAGCTTTCCTGCAGCTTAACCTGGGCAGAAGGGAGCTTAGCACAGCTGGCCCAAGGATCCGGCAAGCACCGGGCAAGCCAAAGCGTCTTCAGGAGAGCAAGCATACAGCTAATTCAGCTGGGCTCCCTCCACTGCACTTGCACCAACAGAAATGCTCTTATACCACCACGTGAGAGGTTTTGCAGAGGTGATGGCAGCAAGGCGTGACGTTGTATTTGCATCTCACAGACAAGAAAAGAGTCAGAGAAGCAACTTGCAAAGGTCCGGCAGGAGCCAGCCGCAGGGTTAACGACAGAAGTTGAGCTCCTGCTCCCAGTTTAGCCTGTTGTTTCTTCACCTGTGAACATAGTGGGGAGCAAAGAGGGGCTGCGAAGGATGTCACTGCCTCTCCCTCAGCGCCCTGTGGTCCCAGGCTATCGACACAGCGATCAGCTCTGCCTCTCACCTGGGAGCCAGGTCTGACCCCCTGACAACACACAGAAATACTCCTCCAAGGGAAGGACATTGCCTGTTCCTAAAGCACCTCAGTCTGCTGAGATAAAACAAATAACTGCAAGGTCTCAGGAGCATCAGGGAGAAGCCCTGTGCTCATACAAGCTACCCAAGCTCACATCAGATGTGGGTCACCCCTCTTGTTTACAACCCTGTCCACCTTGGCAGAGCTTCTTTAGAAAGACCAAGACAAATTCATGCTACTTTTGGTGATAACAGTTTTCTTCCTGAAAATAACCAGCATCAATTTCCACAGCCTTTTCAAACTGTTCTGCTGCAAGGAAATTTGGTTTTTGTTGCTTCCCATGGTTGCTCCAAAGCAGGACGTTTCCAAAGGCAGCGAGCAGCAGAGCTACCCACCGCCACCTGCCACACAAAAAAGTAAACCGACTCCGGGGACACCACTTTTGTTGTTCTGCAAAGCAGTAAAGTCAGCAAACGAATGTAATCCACCCCCATTACAAAATGCCAGTGCCAATCATTCACATCAGGGCAGACAAGAATTGCACAGCACTCCCCAAATGCAAATTTTGACCATTTTGTTAGGGTAAAACGAGCCAATGCTCTAATTGCTCTATAGCCTCAGATAATTTGTGAAAGCACTTTCCAGGGACTGGCCTTTGAAGCCAGAGAACCATTAGGTATCTGGCTACAGGATCATGGCAAAGAGACCGGAGGTATATATCCTCATAGTTGTTATGGTTTCAGCTGGGATAGAGTTAATTTTCTTCACTGTAGCTGGTGTACTGCTGTGTTTTGGNTCCTTCCTTTCGGGTTTTGTTTCTCTCCCTCATTGTTTTCCTTTTTATTATATTATATTATCTTAATCATTGTTATTATCATTACTATTATTGCCTTTTTTTATTCTAATTAGTAAACTGTTCTTATCTCAACCCACGAGTTCTCTTGCTTTTGCTCTCCCGATTCTCTCCCCCATCCCACAGGGGTGGGGGGAGTGAGCGAGCGGCTGCGTGGTTGCCAGTTTAGTGCCGGTGCTTAGTTGCTGGCTGGGGCTAAACCACGACAATAGTGGATGTTTTAAATATATAGAAACCATGCTTAAAATGTGGATTTACAATTTCTGCTAGGATTTCTACAAAACCCAAGAGGAAACCTTTTCATCCCACCACTGTATGCATGTGTCAGGTGTCTGAGAAGTGAAGATAGCAAACTGGCTCATTGGAGCTGCCACAAAAAGCCAAAACCCTGCATGAAATGTTCCCAGGTGGGAAGTGATATCCAAGGACACTTCCCTCCCCTCCTCCTTTAAAGCCTTTGTAAAAGAGAAGACTATAAAATCTGAAGGAATGGGAACACAAACACACCCAAGTCCATGCACATCTCAACCACAGCAGCCGTGGCAGCATCATCCACGAAGCTACTGGCCACTATTTCAGCCACCCCACTGCTTTGATTTACAACCAGGTGAGCTCAGGAGCTGGAGCCGCCTTCGTAATATTCTATTAAATCAAGTTGAAATCAGACAGGCTGGACAGCTCTCTGCACAGAGACAGGTTCTTGCAGAGCAGCTTTGGGCAGCAAGCAAACTGCAGGCTGTCCAACCTCTGCATGATCCCTGGGGCAGGAGTTTGCCAACAAACAGGGTACGGGACGCAGTAAGGGGTGGTTGCATCCCATCTGTCAATAAATTTATCTGCAAAAGTCAAAACTAGTTTGCAGGTAGGAGTCCGGTTCTGCAAAATCTTTTTTTTTTTTTCAAGCTAAGCCTGGCCTAGGAAGACAGCTACAGTCATTACTAGACATATATGATGATTTTAAAAAAAAAAACAAAACAAAACAACTTCTTTGAGCATTTTAAGGCTTTCTGTCATTTTTCCCTTCATGTGCAAGTAAAGTTTGTTTGGCAACTTGAAGCTTGCTATTAAATTAGCTCCTATTTTTAGACCTTGGGGACCACAATGTAGAACAAAGCAAACTTAAGCAGATAAAACCTCTAAGACCACACAAGTACAGAGGATGAGGCAAGCAATACTCCAGCAGAGTGATCGGGCAGCTCAGGTATGCCAGTGTAACTCCCCCACGTGGGCACCTAATCCCAGATTAAAAATAACCCTGTTCCAGAATGACGACTCCACTTTGAGGTGTAATTACTCTCTTCCCAAGATGCCATTCAATTCCCTAGACTGCTCTATTGGGGCAATCCTTAATTGCTCTAGAAAAATTAACCTTTATAGTGATTATGATTGGAAAGATTTATTTCAGTGACACAAATACAACATAACAGTTTAAAGGAGTCCACAGTATTAAAAAAAAATAGCTTGCTGCATCTTTTCCCCATGCGATGATCAGAGGACTGGAGCATCAACCTGATGAGGAAAGGCTGAGAGACCTGGGTTTGTTCAGCCTGGAGAAGAGAAGGCTGAGGGGGGATCTCATCTATCCTTATAAGTATCTGAAGGGCGTGTGTCAGGAGGATGGGACTGGACTCTTCTCAGTGGTGCCCAATGACAGGACAAGGGTCAATGGGCACAAGTTGGAACACAGGAGGTTCCACCTGAATATGAGGAAAAACTTCTTTCCTGTGAGGGTGCCAGAGCAGCGGCCCAGGCTGCCCAGAGAGGTTGTGGAGTCTCCTTCCCTGGAGACATTCAAACCCCGCCTGGACGCGGTCCTGTGCCCCCTGCTCTAGGTGTACCTGCTCACGCAGGGGGGTTGGACAAGATGATCTCTGGAGGTCCCTTCCAACCCCTACCGTTCTATGATTCTGTAACCTTCCATGTCTTCTAACACTTTGCAAGGCTTCTGCCAACATCAGTCTTAATTTTTCTCATGCATGGAGCAATCCTTCCAAATGTAAGGGCTGCATAAAGCTTTGCAGCTCTGAAAGACTCAGTTATCAGTGCATACCCTCAGGAGACACAGTTTCTTCTTGCATAGACAGTACTGCTCTATGAGAGTCCTCACTGCTGGTTATTAAACACGCAGCGGCTGCGGCTGCCCAGTGGCCCAGCTGTCCCTTTCAGCCCCAGGTCCCTGCACAGACCTTTCCGAAACAATCTGAGATGTCAGGACCCCAAGATGTTCAGGAGCAGTTTGGGATGCATTTCATCTCCATCCCTTCTCATCCAGCACAGTAAAGGCACCGGGAGTGGGAGGGGGAGGTGCGCAGCGAGGTACAGGCAGGACCCTTGGCTGACACACAGTGCAGCTCTGTCATGGGGAATAACCCTTTCCAAAGAGATGTTATGTGCTGGAATAGCAACAAAGAGCAAGCCATGAGTTTGACAGCAGAGCTGGAGGAAATGGCATGGAAATATCTGCAAAAACAATCCTGGCCCAGCAGTCCCAGCATGGAAATGCAGCAGTGATAGCAATAAAATTTGTATGATTCCCCTCAGTTGCGTGGTACCATTTATTTCTTCTCTTTTTCCCCTGCAGCCGTGCTAAGAGCCCAGAGATACCCCAGTGTCAGACTCCCTTCCCTTGACTCACTTCACCAGCACTGCTAATTGATCTCAGCACAGACTAATTAATCTCAGAAGGGGAGATTTATTCCATCATGGCAACTTTCTTCAGTGGCAGACCACATAGTGTTTAATCAAACTACACTGATCATCTAAATATTTTAAGAAATTCACCTGAGCTCTTTCCTACTCAAGCAAATAGAAATCTATTAACAGCATTAAAAATTCTTAAGTTTTTTTTTTAAGGTTTAATAAGATCTACACACTCGGAATCATTTCTTCCTCTCTCCCCTTCCCTCCACCCACAAAATACTACTTGACTGTTTGCCTGACTGTATGTGGGCTAACAAGCCCACAAAAAAAACAAACCCTAACGTGGAGCCCAGGGGACACCCATCTACAAATGACATAAGATGATCTATCACGACATGCCACCAGCTTGGGTTTGCACCAAGCCAGCCAACACTCACCCCACTGTGAGAGCAGCAGGGAACCCAGCCTCGTTTTGCTAATGTGGGATGGTCCAAAGGGGTTGGATACAGGGATGAAACTTTGCTTTTGGGGATGTCTGCTTGGGCTGCGCTGCTGAAGTGGTCCAGGGCTCCCTTTTAAGTGCAAAGGGAGCGATGGTCTTTGCCCCATGGATGTATTCACGCTGACTGCAAGCAAGCATATGCAGATGTTGGCAGCTGGGCTGTTTGAACAGTGCCTTTTCTCAGAGATGATGGTTTGTAATCAGCCAGGTGGGGATGCGGCTCGCAGGCTGCCAAGCACACCACGCCAATACCTCCCAGGGTCCTCGGCAGACAGCTAGGGACCACTGCTGCAGGCACCCCACTGGCACCTCTGCCCTGTAAGCACTTGCAAAGACGAAGTAAAAGCAAGAAACCAAGCCAGGAGCTGCAGTCAGAAACTTACCTTCACAACAAGCTCATGAACTCTCTGCAGATGGAGATTCAGCCAGGAGGGGAGAGGGCTTGTTCAGAAAAACAAAAGTACTTTTTTCTAAAATCAGGAGTTTCTAGGTAGCTCCTCTCACTCCTAACATAGAAGGAGCAGACACAACAGCACTTCTCTGCAATAGATTAATCTCTCATTTTTTAAACACAACACTGCTCTCTGTTGGAGAAGCCCTGCCTGCTGTTTGCATCCTATTAAAACCCTGTCAGGCAGCCATTGGTACTTTTCCAGTATCAGCAGGACAGTGGTACCACTGGCTGAGAGTTAAAAATCTGTTTATGAAAAAAGTAACAGTTAATGCTTTCTTAGGATGCGGAATGATCGAGATTTCTCCCTTGATAAACAAAGCAGCTGTTCTGCCCAACTCAGAGCAAGGACTATAAACAATTCCTCGACATGGGATGCTGGTTTTTTTTTCTAATTGCAGGCTACAGCAATTTCCATAATATGCAGCTATTTATATGAATTATACTAGTTACAGCAAAGAAGAGAATACCGCTTTGGAGTAACGGCACACCTAGTTCAGAGCAGGGACTGAATACCCTGCAGACATCCCTCTGCTGCAGGGAGAAAGGGTCCATCGCACACATACAGGCACCTCGGGCCCATAAAGTTCCTTCTCAGCAAATCAGCATTTTCTATCCAGGACTGCTTGTAAAAAGTCTCCACGAGTTTCAATTTTGCTGGTCTAAAGTTCAAATTTATACAAA
Organism: Anhinga rufa; assembly: GCA_013400875.1. Classification (NCBI taxonomy): domain Eukaryota; kingdom Metazoa; phylum Chordata; class Aves; order Suliformes; family Anhingidae; genus Anhinga; species Anhinga rufa. The sequence goes on from VZTV01076529.1 coordinate 24,554, forward strand.
GTGTGCAGAGAAGGTGTCCACATGCAGCTTCACACAGGTGCCTCCTTTGGCACAAGCTGGTTGACCGGGGTCTCTCTCACTTCAGCCCTCCACCAGTTTCCATGAGAAGAGGTTGACGCAGGCACCCCATGTATTCATGCAGTGTCATGGGTATGTTTTGTAGCCAAGGCCGAGCTCTCTGCTGCTGCTGGCTTTGCACAGGGCAGGCTGCCTTTGCCCTACTCCACTTAAAACAAGCTCAGCAACGTCCCCAAGAGCCACTGGCTCCATCAATTCAGTCTACGGGCTTGACATAGATAAATTCATTATTTCAATGCGTGAACCCAAGTCAAAAGATAATCTCCAGACCATCCTGTCCAGAGGAACTGGCTCTATTTTATTTTATCTTGTTTCATGCATAGCCCACAGCACCGTTACCTCCTGTACAGCTAGCCTGAAGACAAACATACAGAGCACCTCAATTATAGATCCTGCTATCTGTTTAATAAGGGATTTGAGATGCATCCGCTCCAAAGACTCAAAATGAAAACACAGTATCACCTTCCCCCTTCTAAAACATTATCACATGTGTGTTACCGTGGATAAACCTTTAGTTTTGTCACTGACATCTATTCAGTTCCCTCAGGACATATTCTGCATATTTGTAAAATCAGCTTTCTAGGAAGAGGACAAGAAACATCAGTCTAATGAAGAACATGAGCCAACATAACCAGATTTGTTAGCCAAAGAAACTAAACTTTAGAAACTGCCGTATGGAAATTCAGCTAACAATACTTTATCAGACTGCCTTGGAAGCAAGTGCCAAGGAAAAGAGCTCTCTTCGGTAATGCACAAGGTCAGAAATACAGAGACAGCTTAGACAAATTGCCAGCAAGGATCAATGCAGAAGAAGAGGTGCAAGAACACTACAGCTTCAGCTGTCTTCTGAATACAAATCCCATTTATTTCCTGATCAAATAGCTACACCAGCACTGCCAGACTTGCCAGGCACCTGAGGGAGTATCAGGTCCAAAAGAGGATGTTCCATGCCAGTTTTCTATCTATGCATTAAAAAGACATTTCAAACTCACTCTTTCACCCTCCCAATCACGATTATAAAAAAGTCTTATGTAAACAAGAGTTGGGCTAAAACCACATTCCTCCTATTTCCAAGGTATCTCAGACCCAGGTTCCCCAGGTTGCTCAGACACTTGAGTCCCACACAGTTATTCAGCGCTGAACCACCTCTCCAGAGCAGGACTTAAGTCCTCCAGGAAAGCTGAGTTAGAGTAAGTCTGCCCTCACTGGGTTTACAGCAAATGAACAAACATGAATGTGAACCAGTTGCACACAAGGAGTAACAAAGTCCTATACCGCATCCTTCTCTCAGAGGTTCCTGGCTCCGCTTCAAAAGCCGGAACTTGGCCAACCTGGAGCTAATGCTTAACTTAAGAGACACTATCATACATGGCAATGCTTATGGAATCAAGAAGTTCATTGCAACTGATGAACATCACTTCGTCACATCAATATTTGCCAAAGACTTAGTCGTATTATTCAGATAGTTTTATAAACAGCCATATGGTATTCTGCAAGTAACGTTTTAACCAAGTCTATTTTGTGAAGCCTCTTTATCGAGTAAGCAGAGCTCTGTCTGTTAATCACATTGCATTGCCTTAGTTCAGTAGTGTTCACTAGCCAAGAACATCCACCTCAAGTATACTTCTAATAAAAAAAAAAAAAAAAAAAACAAAAAAAAAAAAAAACAAAATCCACTGTTTTTTCCTGATGCTGCCTGTTGCTGGAAGACAATAACAAGAGAAGTGCTGACACCTACAGGTCGAGACATTTGTGTGTCTAGAAACCTCAGCATGGTAAGTCCACTGCATCACTCACACTGTGCAGTCCAGTTAAACAAGCATATGATTTCAGAGTATGACAGCTACTGGATCTGATTTAATTTAAAAAGTGATTGGAGTAATAATTCATCACTCATTTTCAAAAAGTGTTTTGGTTTTATACATCGAGTAGGGGTTATACACCAGGGGGGTGTGAGCGAGCGGCTGCATGGGGCTCGGTTGCTGACCAAAGCTAAACCATGACAAGTCAGACACACGTCTCCCAGCACTTTTTCTAGACTATTATTCCTTCCCCTTTCTCATCATTAGATGCTTCTTGTTTCCACTTCTGTTCCCTAGTTGAATATATTCCTTCTACTGCAATGGCCCAGTCAACAACACTGGGCCAAGACTCCACTCGCTAAACCTCATGGCTTATAGACATGCTATATATATTTAGCATCAATGTCATGTGGAACATTTTATTCACAACAAGTGACTTAATTCTTCCTGTTGTTTCTAAATCTCTCTCTTCTTGGGACCAGGGACGCTGCTGCCCTGTAGCTTTTGAAGAATCTTACTTATAAATTGAAGGAACAACAGAACAGTGTCTTGCCAAGCCAAATCATTCAATCAGAAACCAGGTCTGAACCCATGTCTGAATTCAGCAGCTTCTTGGAAGTAAAGGCCCACATAACTCACAGAGATTCAGAGCTATCAATGTATGCAATGCTACCCTTCAAACAGGTAGTATAAGAAGCAGACTTGCAGCTAGGACAAAAGCCCATGTGCTTAGATAATGGAGATGGAAAACAGAGTAATAGAGGTCCTTCCACCCCCATATGGGATTTTATGCAATAACTGTGATGAAAGAAAGTTTTGAGTTTGCCAGAGGCTTTAGACAAGAAAAAAACCCCACATAAATATTATTAATAACAGGAAAGACATAAGCAGAGACTCAACGTTAGATTTTGCACATGCACAACAAGCACGGTGTGTAAAGTGACCAAGAGGGATGCATAGGGTAGCCACAGGTAAACAGCTGAGGCTGCAGTGCAAAAACCCACAGGAAACAAAACATCAAGAAAAATATGGGCATCACAGAAAACATGATAGATTTTCTGCCTATAGAAAGAAAGTAGGCAAAAGCTACAGCACAGGAAAAACAAGTTCAAGTCCTATGATGACAAAACCATAAAAGAACTAAACCCTTATTAATTTACAAACCAAACTGCAAATAGGTTGAAACAAGACAAACACAGAAACCACTGTTCTCAAGTGATATTATCATTGACTCATACAACACAGAAGCAATTCAGAAGACACGACAGAACAAGCTATGAAAGCCTTGCAACAGATCTCTTAAGTTTCTCATGGTGCATTTTTTCAGCTGGGATGTTTCCTACCGGTATGTTACCTCAAGAAAGAAATGATTCAGCCACTTCATTAGCATTTCTCTCTTTCACATGGGAAAAACAAATCCAAACACAATAGGATAGAAAAGTCAATAGAAAAGCAGCCACCTCTGAGGAGAGGAAATCGGGTTAGCTGCCAGTAACCACCAGAAAACCTTCCAGTACTGACCTACATAACACAGCTACAAAGGAAAACTCACTACTGCTAGAGAGCCACAGCTGAAGCAGTGTTGTGGGTTTCTGAGTAGCAAAACTCCCACCAAGAGTGTGAGGCCACAGAAGCCATCCAAGCTGCTGGATGAGGAAAGCAGTAAATGCCCCCCATACCAGACACCAGCAGGTAAGACAGAACCTGGAAGCACATCAACAACTTACAAGCTGCTGTGGCCACATGTCTCCTTGCTACTGTTCTCAGCAGCATTACCCTCCTGCTCCACAGCATTTGATCACCCCCATCTCCATTCATCCTCTCCTCCTCCCAGGTCTCAGTCCTTGGCACTTTGCTGCTGCCCTGGGCTCTAGCCCCAGCCTTCTTGTTGCTATCAAGTTCTCTTGTCGCTGGCTCAAAGTAGCTGGTACCACACAAACACCACATTCATAAAGCTGATCTAAAGCTGATAGTTCAGTAGCAATGAACTACAGTTTTACAAAAATGTGTCATGCTGTATTACTGGCTGGATGTTCTGCTAGTGTTCTCCAAACCCACAATTTGAATTTTGTCTAGCAAATGACCCTGCCCTACTTAAAAACAAGTGTATGAGATCACTTCATGTATTTTAAAGCCAGGAGAATAGAATAATGGAGGTTGAAAAGGACCTCAGGCGGTCTTTAGTCCAACCACCTGCTCAGAGCAAGGTCAGCCATGAGATCAGATAAAGTTGCTCAGGGCTTTATCCAGTGTGGTTTTG
>VZTV01076542.1:0-27437 GCA_013400875.1 Anhinga rufa
TTATTATTATTGTTATTATTATCCCTTATTATGACAACTCATGAGTGTTAGCTTCTTGGTGTGATCTGTATTTGTCTGCTACACTTAACATCATTTAATTTTCTTTTTCCTATGGTGGACATCCAGTTCAACAGGTTAATTGAATAAGGTGAGAAAACAGTGACCTGAATTAACCAACAGCCCTCAGTTTAAAGCAAGAACAGTGGCTGTATGCATGCTCCTTGTGTGAAGGCTAGCCTAACAAGTGTTAAAGTGGCTGCTAAATTGTAAGATCTTGGTTTTAGTTTTTGGTGTTACCTCAATAAGAGCAAAACAAAAAATCCCCTGTTTAAGAATGGTTTTGTTCCAGTGTCTCATCTCAAACTATTAATATGATGATTATTTTCAGGACTTAAACATGCACCAAGCTGCAGAGATGATGTTGGCTGACCAGAGTAATTCATGATGCATTAGTAATGCCTTTTACCTGTAGACGTAGTGTTATTTTTTCCACATGCAAAATGGCAGGCAAACTGATGCCAGCATCCTTGGTTCAGTGCTTGATAGCCCTGCATTTTGACTAATATATTTCTTGTAATCTTGCATTCATAAAATATTTGAAGTAAAAGGCTGTATTTTCTTTACTTTCTTGGGGGGAATGACATGCAGTTTCATTTAGTTACTGGGCAAAAGTTATGAAGGTGATTCACTGGGCAAAGTCAGAAAAAGAGAGAAAGAGTCAAAAATGTGTGAAAGTGTGTTTTAAACCTTTAAAGCTTTTGTCCCTGTAGCATATTTGGAAGGAAATTCAGAGAGCAAATTAATACAAAACTTTAAATACTTGCTCCCCTTATACCACTTCTTGGGGATTTTGTTTTTCTTACAACTTATTTGCTGAAAAACATTTACCATAAATGTAAATAAGTTTGATTTAGATAGGGAGAGAAGGGTTGGGGAAATAAATTTATTTTAAATAGCAAATTATGAAATGGAGTTGAATACACAAATAGCGGAAGCTATTAGGAAAATGAGGGAAATGGCTTCGATCTCCATCAGGAATCTCAGTTATTCCGCTCATTTGAGCATAGTTCAAAGGAAGTCCATCACAGAATGCCTGCTGCCTTTGTGACTGAAGAATTGCATTTAATGAAGACAAGCAGTATATGTAATGATTAGTGTCATTATTTACCATTATTACATGGGGGGAAATAACTACTTGTTTACATTGCAGATTGATTATTTGGATTATGAATTAACTTTTAACTGGTACAAAAATGAGGCACTTCTAAATATAATGAGAAATTATTCCTTACATAAGCTCTTGGTGTACTCAGTTGTGGGCAGGGTTTTAATAACACTCCTTTGCAAAAGGAAAATAGAAAATTGAAGTTTAGCTGCTGAGCCCTCAAAATATAAGGGAAATAATCTGAAATTTCACTTAGGCATATTTCAAATGAATAATTCTCATAAAAGCCCATGAGTAGAACTTGGAAAAAGATTAAGGGTAAAAACCTCACACAGTGTTTTCTCTTACCCTTTCTGCCTACCTGATAAAAAACATTACTACTATTGTGCTTAGCTGAGAACAACAAAGATGATGAACAGTTTACTGAACAGTGTCATCCTGTCTTGAAAATAAATCTGTTGTTGGCAAACCTTTGGGAGTTAGAAACCCGTCCCTCATTTTATTTAAATAAAGAAAGGGTTATCATTCCCAAAACCTTAGCAGATAATTTGATTAGTTAGCTGAAACTGATATTGGGATCAACTTAAGGGCACACATATTTATAGCAAAATGTAATTGGCAGAGAAAATAACTGTAGTATTAGGAATAGCACAAGTTATCCAAAGCATTGCTGTTTGCATACATCTGTCCATCTACCAAAATGGACACGCTCGGTGATCAGCAACTTACTTAACATATGCTGAAGCATGAAGTAGAGCAGCATAAACACTAATGCTCAACTTCAGATGCACGGCTGATAATTACATACACAAAATCGTTTCCCAGGACAGTTTTTACAGTTTGCCTTGTCATAAACCAGATATGCTTAAGGTAAATCAGTACTGTATATGAAAAGTAACTTAATGGCAAAGTTTGAATAATGAAAGCGAATGCAATGCTAACTCGATGGTACATAACACAAAAGTCTGTTCTAACAGTTGCTTACTTTCAGGGTTTACATTAAAAAGGGTCTCAGATTGTAAAATAAGTACTGCGCTACCGTGCACTGTTGAACTCCGCTCCATTCACTAGTTAGGTTATATTGCTCTTGTAATTTTCAAAGGGAATTTGGAGTTTGACCTTTTGCCTTCAAATTGTGCCTTTCTTAATTCCCCCCAAATTTTAATAAGTGTTTGCCCAGATTTCTCGGTGAAGTATTCTGTGTGGCAAAATTTGTCTTTCTTAAAAGAAAAAACCCTATAAGGGTAGAATATAGCAGTTTGGGCTAAGAAGGGTTCAACAGCTTAACTTTGAGTGACCTTTATTATTTTCATAAGGCTCTTGTTTTCAAGTTGTTTACAAATGTACTTTTATTCTTCTGTTAAGCTATCTGGAGTGTTCAGGAATTTTTTCATGTAATCTTCTGTCCAGTTAAAGCTGTTCCTCTAATAATGGAGGTGAAACATCTAGTTTTGTCTGGGCACTGCCTTCTCAGAAAAGGTAACAGGCTCTGCTTTTTGTTACAGTATGTGTTCTGTAAGATATTGTGTCATTGCAAGTATGCTTCTGTACACTGTGCAGTTCTGCTAAAAATGCTTTTTTTAGGCTTTTTGGGTTTTTTCTGATGAGAAGTTGAAAATTGTAATTCAAAACTTGTACATAAAATGGTGAATGATTTCATATGATTCAGGAATGAGCAGTGTGGCTTTCTGCTACAGGGTTTTATGGCGTTGTCAGGAATCTAATTAATAAAAGTTGAGAGACTTCCACAAACACGTAGTAATGCCCCAGCACTTGCCAGGGCATCCTTGATCTCTGATGGAATCCCACACAGGGTGGGGGATAATCATCATGCAGTTGTTCCCACCGCCGAAGGAAAATTCTTCTGCTATTAGCTCTTCCCTTCCTCTGTGCAGAAGTAGGGTGTAGGATGAATAGGCCTACTCATAACTGAGTGTCCAGATATTTTAAGAATGCCACATCTTTCATACGGATGTTCCACAAAAAGATAAGCGCTTATCTTTCATTGTTCAGTTCGGACAAATTCCATTCCCTGGAACTTCTCTGTTTTGTTCATAATGGATTTTACTGCTTGAGAGTTTCCGTTGCCGTACCACAGACAGAGACAGCCCCTTAACTGTCTCCTTGCCTGTGAAGAACACAAAATCGTGCTTCAGATCTGTTCTGAGCTGCTTTGAAAAACTTGGCCATTTCAGGTGCCATGCTAAAACCTGCAGGAAAGTTTGAAAGGATAAGGGCAAAAAAAGGTGCGGCACACTCGACCTCGCAAAATACAGATTTCCCTGTGGTGAGCTGGTTGAAGAGGAGGATCTTATGAAAGTAAGCCTGTGTACATGTACACGCACACATATACACACTGTTAGGTACTTGTATTAGGTGTAGAGAGCTGCTTATATCAAATCAGAATTCATAGATGTCTTTCTCTTTCCAAAATGTGAGCTTTCTGTAGTTAGCTTTTATTTACTTTAATAATGTCACAGAGCAGTGGTCTGAGCCTGTGAGGATCGAGGTCTATAGAGATGGGTAAATATGGGTGTGTATACATGAGAGTGCATCAGTTATTTTCTGTGTCCGAGTAACCTTTTTCTACTTCTTGCAGGGACGATTCAGATCTCCTGCCGCAATTGGACAGATTTGCTACAAATGTTTTGACTTTGAACCTACATCCTGACTCTGGTCATGGAGGGGTACTTAATGAAAGAGCAAAGCTGAATTTAGATGAAATACTTTAAATTTTTAATTATTACTAAAATACTGTCTTAAAATACTTAGAGAGCACTGCTAATCCTAGGGCTTTAACCTAAACAAGCATTAATGAAAAAAAGGTTTTTTATTCATAGCTGTGTGCTTTACACTAAGTAGCTAAAAATTTGAGATACTCCAAAGGATAAAATAGGCTTGTGTTCACATAATTACACATGCTTTGTCAATACCCCCCTTCTAACCTGGATAAAGGCAGCCCAGCTACTCTTAACCCTTGGGAACTGTTGCCTTTTATGGATGGAAAGAGAGGAACAGGTTGTTGCATTATAAGGAGTTCAAAGCACGTCCAGCCTTGTGAAGCAAAAGGCACTGGGAGAGGCAGACCTGGAAGCAGATGGAGTGGAGCTCCTGCCTCCTTGGTGTGAGCCCAGAGCTCTTCACCAGTGCTGGGGGAGATGGGGGGCGAGGCAGTGCACCCTGACTGCGGCTCCCTAGCAGTGCGCAGGCTGCAGCTGCGAGGTTTGGCTTCCTTCAGACCTCTCCCTGTCCTTAAGCAGTGGGTGCTCGCTGTGTAAATACGAATCAGCTACCACTGACATGCAGACTGGTGGAAATGGAATGGTCTTCCCTTTCCCCAGCCGCGCTTTTACCTCCCACTGGTGTTGAACAGGAGAGGCTGTGGAGCAGCTGCGCGTAGGCTGCTCTCTGGTGGTATTTAGGTAGAGGACTGAGGAGTGGCTTGCATTCATATAACCTATGGGCTCAGCACATGGGATGGGACACGATTTTAGTTTGTAGCAGAAAATTAGAAAAAAAAAACTTGTTGTAGGAGACTTGGAAGATCGTATGATGAGGTGGATATGCCCAAGAGCTGTATCTGGGTCTGTTCCTCTCCTTTTTCATGAGGAGCAACAAGGTAGACTTCATCTGTTGGGCTGCCTTTGAGTGATGTGCAAAGCCACCACGGCTGTCCTGGTAGCTCCTGTGGTGTGAGGTGGCCAAAAAGCTGCTTAAGAAAGGAGGAGAGCTGTTTGCACTGAGCCTGTTATGCAGCATTGTTGGTGTCAATACAATATACATTTATGACTACCCAGACTCCTTTCCAAAACCAGGCAAAGTTACAAACATTAGGTGAAGAGAGGGAATAAATTGTCCTCTCATCGGAGGATGTCCATATTTGCCAAGCCGCCGCTGCAGAGGTGTTCTGTGGATGTCTTTGTTCTCCGAGGTCCCAGAAGAGCCTGCCTGTGCCTGGCACCGAAGGACTCCTCCAACAGCTGTCTCCAAAAAGTTAAACCTGGTCCGTGCAAATCAGACTCTTATTAAAGTTTCTTACATCATCATTAGCAGCGTGGCTAGAGCGTAGCTGGGAATTGTTCATGAGGTAGGAGGTGAAGCTAATTTAGCTTATCCTCTGAGGACTGCCTGGGGTCTGTGGGGCTGCTGGGCACAAACTGCTTCTGTCAGTAAAGTGCTTGGGTAGGACCTAAGAGGCAGAGACAGCACAAGGAGCCATTTTGGTCGATGCAGCCGTGCTTTACATCAGAGCACCGTGCCACGGCTGAACGTTAGCAGGGCTGCTGGTGAGGGCCGGGCTGCTGTTTTTCATTAGAGGTCTTTAGCCACCACTCCAGGTGTCCTTGAGTGCTAGCAGACACCGAAGCTGTAGCAAAGTGTGAGGGTTACGGTTATCTTTTTATGCTCATCAAAAACACTAGGTACCCAGAGATGGCTGAGGAGGGATTTTGTTTATTTCTTTGGGGGNNNNGGGGGGGGATGTAAACCAAAAGAAACCCCCGAGGGTGAGGGTCATGGAGTGCACTGTATCCCACATCTCTGGATCAGGGAAACACAGCACAAGCCCTCCTCTGACTGCACTACCAAAGGAACCAGGTAGTGAAGCAAGTGGTGTGGTGGAGGCTTTCCTGAGTGCTTTGACTTCTCAGACCTGAAAGGAAAAAGGAAAAAGCCTTACCAATGCAGCTGGGGATGTGAATGTGGCTGGCTTATTGTTTATTTTGCATATTATGGCATGCCCCCTGCAAAAGTGCTATAGGTCAAACTGAGTTTTCAATCTCCGCTGCTTTAATTCCATGGTTTTAGGACCACGTAACCTGCACCTCCTGGGCAAACCTCAGCCTTCACTGGCTTTGGGCAGGTAACAGCTCCTTTCTGAGAGTAGAAGGAGCTAGCATACTCATGTGAGAGCTACCAGCAGCAGCAACTTCCTTTCTCCAAGTCAGTGACTTGAGCAAGGTGGAGCAGCAGATGAATTTGCCCCTCCATAAAGCATAACTTTTTATCTAACTGCCTCTGGAGCAGAACCTCAGGCTAAGAATTTGACCTCTTTTTAAGATAATCTTATTGTGATAAATCATAAAAGGTATGAAAAGGGATGAACATTAAGAATCTAACTTGGTTTTAATTGTCTGAGAGCTCAGATTTCAGGGATTTTTTTTCCTTCCCTGGTGCCTAGTCTCAGAGCTAGAAGAGGAGCTAGCTGATACAGCCAGTTGCACACAGCTTTTCTGTATTCTGTTCAGCTCCTGCAAATTCAGTCTCTGCCAATGAGGCTCATGTACAGAGATAAGGCAGTTGCTAAAGAAAGTCATAAAATCTAATTACAAGGAAGATGGCTCTAGAGAAGGTTAGCCTTTACTTGATTTATTTGGGAGCAGATTTTCTAACCGTGAAGTGAGTCATTTTCAGAATATCTTTAGTAGGGAGAATATCAGTCCAATGGCAGGTGTTGATGTTACAAGTTTTTAAGCAGCACTGTGTCTTCATTTGCCTGAGTGGTTACTTCTAGTCTGAGTATTGAAGTTGCTGGGGGAAAAGAAGAGCTTTGGGTTCGCAGAAAGCGAACCTGTGAAGTCCCTTTCTGAAATCAAACAAAATGCCGAAATATCAAAAAAATGCAAGAAAAGTTAAGGATTTCCTCACTGGCATTCTAGTGAGGAAAAAGAATTTGCAGTCAATTTGGCATGCTAATCTAGATGTCTAAAACTGGCCGGGCAGGGAAGCAAATGGTGTATAACACTCACACCTGCACAAGGGAGATGGTGTTCCAAAAAAAATTTGCTTTTTCCAACTCTGTCAGTTGATCTGAGAGGTTGTTACTCTTCCAGCAAACCATGCCTGGCTGAGACCCTTTCACTGTCACAACTACAGACAGTATCACACTCTTTGCTCTTTAACAAACATCAGGCTCCCAAGACAGTACAGTCGTTTAGCGGTAGCAGCGCATGCAGAGGTAGGAAAAGAGTATGTTCTTCCACATTTCCCAGGAAAGGGTCACTAATATCACAGCAGCAGCTGCAGTGGCCAAATTTCTTATTAAAGGTTTATAGTGATAAGCAACTTGCTGCTTAAGGTTTCTTCATTTGAATTGGCTTCTTGCACCAAAAGACAGCATTTCTCATAATCATTTATTTCCCCCAAAAAAGAAAACATTCGAATCAATTAAAAGGTAATCTAGAAATTAGTATTTAAGAAATCTGAGGTTTAGATCACTTATTAAAATAAAAAAGCTGTCCTTGCTGGCAGTGCAATATAAAATTTTCTGTAGTAGCCCTCTGTCAGCTGGTGCTGCCAGGTCCCAAGAGCCCTTTTTGCTTGCAGGATGAATGAGCTGAATGTTTTAAAAAGTGCTTAAAAGAAGTTTAAAAGTGCTGACTGATTATGTTCTGGTTCAGTGTCCCTCCTGCTGTGTAATGGACAAATGTGCAGTAGCTCTAAAATACGCCTTAAATACAGAAGCGTTCAGGCGAAGCATTTATTCATCTGTATTCAAGCCACTACAGCAGCACTTTGCGTTGTGAAGATTTTTGCAAGATCATCACAACAGTTCTCTCAAATCACAGTGCTATCAATTCCATCATCTGCCCTGTGGTCCGGCCTGGGCGTGTCAAGAGAAGAAAAGTGGTCGCCTCCACAAGCCAGTCAAAAATTGAATACAACATCAGTGTTACTGCAGTCAGTTGCATAAAAATATTGCTGTACGGTATGGCAATGAATCGCAGGCTATGCTGTTCACTTATTAACTTGGCATAAATACAAATCCCTTCAGAATCAGATGATGAACACTAAGCACTTTGAGCTCTCCTGAACCTTTATGATCCAGTGTCTGGTATTTACTTGGACTAATGTTCCCCATGGTGTCTGCTCAGACCTAATCGTTGCTGTGTGAGTGATGATAATGCACTAATGCTGGCTCCCCTTTCTTTCAGGCACAGCAGAGTTCAAAAATTTTCAACATGATTATAAGTAAGCCATGGCTCTGGGGATCTTTTTTGTTTTGTTCTGAAGACATGAGGAAAAGAAAACTACAGGGTTTCCTTTATTTTCCAGAGGCGAGTGTGCTTGTCAGGGTTGGAAAGACTACTCCAGCGTATCTAGGACAGCAGCAAATGGAAGAAGTTCCTGTTGCTTCAATCCTGAGCTTGAAGATATGCAGCCTTCTCTGTAACAAGGATCAGGGCTGTAGAGGGATGATGCTGTTTCTACTCAGTATATGGCTGTTCTTCCCATACTCACCATTTTCTCAGAGCTTAGCCTCGGAGCAGGTAATTGGAAGGGTGGTAGAAGTATTCACAAAGACGCTCTCTCCCACTTGCTTTACAGGCAAGAGGGAGATGTGTTCCTCCACGGTAATTCAAGCCATGAGCTTGAATTTAGGCTCCTGAAGTGGATGATGCAGAACAAGAAGGCCTTGCGAGTCAGCATCCCCATAGACTATGTAGGTGGATCTGGGCGAGAATACTCTCAGGTGCCTGGAGTTTAGCATTTGCAAATACCCCAGGAACTCCCCATTTGTCAGCATCTGCCAATGAGGAAAACCAGAGATGAGACATACACCCGTTTTGATCCATCTGTTGTGTTTGTTCTGCTGAACGTGTTCTGGACCTTAAAATCATTTAATAGCCAAATCTATAACTGACCTGCAGTTTTCACAGAAGAGTGTGTGGCATAACTTGCCCTGTTATTTGGACCTAGGCTAATGTTTGACATATAATAGCCAGGTTTATCTAATTATCCCTAGAATTAGTAGTATCAAGAGCAGCACAGGCCATGTGTACCCTTGGTGTGTCTGCAGGCAGGCTGCAGGAGGACCTGTGATACAAGGAGAAGTCTTGTAGCTACCACAACCCTTTACCTCAAAGAGCAGCAGGGGCATTAAGCTGTGGCAGTGGTTTTGCAAGGTGAATGCCTATAATCTAGGCTAACATCACCGATTTGCTCTGTGTTTGCCACCCAGCAGACAAATTAATGGTGTGAGTCATTGTCAACTCCTACTAAATAAACCAGTAACTTAGAGATGAAAGGCTCTGTATCCAAATTGTTTTCATTAATTGCACTGTGGGGCAAGGATAGATTTAATTTCAAGGACAGGAATATTAACCTCAATTCCTTTCCTTAATTGAGTGTGGAGAAACAAGAGGCGTAAGCAAGGGAAGCAGAGAACAAGGACATGGGTCATTAGCACTGTCGTCTGGTCTCACAGGCAGCAGCGCCTTGTAAAAAATGTTGTTGCAGCAACCAGGAGGCAAAAGCTTATTTGGCAATGTACAGAGCAGAGGTAATAAGAAATTTTACAGCAGTGATTGGGTTTCCACCAGTATTTAGATGCACAAGTCTCAGCACAGGCTTGTAATGATAAACCAGGAACTGGAGCCCATCTTCCAACAATTCATAAGGCAAAATCACCAGTGAAATGCTGCAGAACAGTCTCCATGGGTGATGCTGGCCCCACGGGAAGGCTTTAAGAGAAAAAGACGTGGTCGTTAGGCCTACTTTCACTTGCAGAGTATTTCTCACCTGAAGGCTTCAAATCACTTTCCAAAAACCATGATTACAGGGAAATAGAGGCCCAGGGGAGTGTAACTGACCTTCCAGAAGGTCCATACCTAGTTTGGGAATAAGATTTGAGTTTTCTGCCTGTCCATCCAGTAATTTACATAGTGGGCTCCAGTGATTCTGTCCCTGATTAAATATCAGTTAAGCAGCACAATGCAGGATAGGTTTCCTGGATCTAGCTTGGCTAAAGAGTACATCCTTTCAGTCAGCAAGGACTGGGTACTTTCGTTTTTATTATTTTTAGCTGCTGTTTGCAGCTAAGTTGATTAGACTGGTACAAATGGAAGTAAACCAATTACAAACCAGGTCAGCTGTTGTTCCGAAAGTGGGATAGCAGTGAATGAATGGGTACATCTTTTGGATATGCACAATGGGGTGATGAAATTACATCTTAATATGAGATATGTCTCCTACATATAAAAGGCTTTAATAAAAGACCATGGGTTTTGGGCTTGCTATAAACTAGCTGACTCTGCTTAATCTTGCTCGGGGTCATAACTATTAATGAAATAAAACAATCCAAGAGACAACTTTCTGGTAATGCTCTAAAGAACTTGATAATTCAGGGAGACAGTAAAATATTATAAACCAAACACATTGTTACTTGTTAACAATTCTGTTAAAAGCATTTAAAAGTTATGGTATCATTTTTTTTGTTGAAATAAGAGGTTGTCAGAGATCTACTTCTGTACACTTCAAGATCTTGCTTACAAGTGACTCTGCTTAATTACATTAAAATGCTATGCAGTTAGGAAAGAATGTGCCTAAAGCAAATGCAATGCTCATAAGAAGAAAGAATTTCTCACCAAGCTCAAATTCTTTCTTTTCTACTATTTAGAACACAGGAAATGCAAGATCATCTTCCTTTTATGAATCCTGAAGTGACTGCAAAGCCGTAAATAAAAATGCATTACTTTCTTGTGACACCAGTGGAAGAGCAAACAAAAATTATATAAATGTGTGTTTCACTTACATCTGGAGAAAACCTTTAAGGCTCTACAAAATGCTAAATTTCACTAGTCTCTTGACTTAGGTCAGTTACTCTTGGCTCCTGGAAGCCCATTGTTTTGAGACTGTGGCCTACTTGGCTTAAGAAACTGGGCCAAAATCTCTTTAAAAAAATAAAAAATTAATGCTAGGGTTTCTTGCAATAATCCAGAGAATACAGCTGAATTCAGGAGGGTACAGACAAAACCCAGCCCGCTACAGAATGGCGTTTTGTTCTGTGTTTGCTCTCAGTGTACCATTGCCGTGTAAGTGAAGATCTGATTTGTCATCTCTTGCTGGGAGAGTCACCTGTTTGAGTTTTGAGAAATTTCTGTACATGCTTAACTTGGGGTGCAGTTACCCCCCTGGGGACTCTTGCCCAGCCCTGGCCGGGGAGCCAGCCAAGGCCAAGGCCTGTCCAGTGGAGCATGCTCAAGATCTGCGCCACTAATACCCTAAATTATGACTGAAATGATCAGTTGGGTTTTTGATCAATGGCTTTTTCATGCCCAGCTCAGGCTTCTTTTTCCCATATTCTTCATCACTGAAGTTTAGGAAAGTACAGAGGTCTTATGCAGTCATCCTCTACTTGCAATTTCTGTTGTAAGACTGGAAATGTGCACAGATGGATTTTAAACTACCTAATTACTGACCTTATTTGGCAAGATATAGAAATAAATATATAGAAATAAATATATGATAGACACAAATTAGCCTCTAAATTCAAGCAAAGTGAAAAAGAAAAATGTGTTATTCCTCTATTGTGCATACTAGTTAACAAAAGCAATATATTTTCACTATGTAAGTGGTAATAAATACACGTAGTTTTTCTGCAAAATTTCTGTGTCAGCTTTGCAGTAGCCAAGATGCTGCATTTACACGGGATCTGCAAGAAACCACAATAAATTTGAAAAAGGTAATTAAACAATACTGAGACTGCCAGCAGGGGCTAAATCACGTCATGGTATAACCTGGGTTTCCTGGAGGCGAGAGAGACTTCTGCTGAAGCTGAAGGAGGGCCGAGCCACAGGAGAAAGCTGCTTTTTTTTTTGAGCTATATTGTTCTTGGAGCCCTTCAAACTGTGATGCTCTGCTCCGTAACTGCGATGAGACCCTGAATAAAGACCTGGCAACAGAAAAAATGGTGCCAAATAGCCCTCATAATCCCTTTTGTGTAAGGCAATTTTTCCCTTGCATTAACATGTCAGAGCACTGAGGACTTTGTACTCACTAAGACTTTTTGTTTTGCAATTTCCCACAGAGCGGTGAATTTTGTACTACTGAAAGCTGTGATTATGCAAAAATATGGCTTTTTTTTTCCCCTTGCCCCCAGAGGAATATTACTGCTTTTGAAGAAGCGGCTCTGCTCTGCAGAGAGAACTCGGCAGGCCTGGTAACTTAAAACTCTGATTGCCAATGAGCGAGTCTTCAGTTGTGTGCACATTTCGTTTTGACGCAGTGGCCTGGGAATGTTCCTGAGCTAATTAAAATGCACTAAGTAGTCAGCTGGTGGTGCTGAAAGCTGCTTTACAGCCTGGAAATGGGAATTGCAGTGGTTTCTTCCTTCTGGTCTGGAATCGTTGGCAGGGAACGTCACATGGAGCCTGTTCAATGCACAAAGCCTCTCTAATGGGTGCAAAATGGTTCTGTGTCTGAAATTAGACGTTGTTAATAATTTAAGAGCAAAGAAAATGTATGCTTGGGTAGAGGCTGGGGTTTGCAGCTACTACAGTGAGCCTACTTAAAACCCAGGCTGACCTTGATGACAGCTGGACAGATATGGACACGAGAAAGAAGTTGGATTATAGCAGTTAACAAGAAGTAATCTTAGAAGTATCTGAAATTAACCTTTATTTATTTTTAATAAGCACCTTGGATGTTACTTTTGCTTTAGGATTTTCCACATTTGAAAAAAAAAAAACCAACATAGTACCTAGGTCCCACAGATTACTCTAGTGAGTAGCCTTTGAAATTACTCAAGCAGCCAAAGGATGCTTGCATTATTGCAGCTGCAGCATAAGAGCAGAAGGGCAACTGCAGGGCTTTCCTGCTCTGGGTGGTGACTGCCATGGGTGAGCTCTGGCGTAAGCCTCATACCCATAGTGGCTTCTTATCTTTAACCCTGAAAGGATTCAAAAAGTGCTTGCTGGAGTCCAACTTCTGCTTCAGCAGTGGGCAGCGCTCTCTTCAAGGCAAAAGCGTAGCGTTTGCACTACTCTCACCCTCCTACCTGGCATAAAAGAGGCAGACAAATCACTCAGAGATGAGGCATTTCTGCATTTAACTACATGCTCCCTCTGACTATATATTTTTTTGCAGCAGTGCAACCTTTTTTAACTTACTAGTGATTTACCTGAGCGTGACAGAAAGGAAAACAAGGTGCATTCTTGCATTTCCTTCTGCCAAATGAGCATGTAGTCTCACAGTCACCTACAGAAACTGGAGGGGTGGAAAAGTGAATTTTCCTCTTTTCATTGCAATTTAAAGAAAGTATATGGAAACTATTTTGGTGGATCTGCAGTCTGTATCTTATTAAAATTGTCCATTTAGTAGATTTCCACTTACTCTAGCAGAGCTCTGGTGATTTACATCAGTTAAGAATCAGCTCATCATTTCCTTTAAAGCTACTTATATCATTCTGTGGTTATGAGCACTCTACACGGCATTTAAGATGCATTTTTAAAGAGAATAAACCCTCAACAAGCTTTCTGATATAAATGCAAGGTTGAAATTATATTTGACAGTAAAAACATGGTTAATTTTCATCTTCCAGAGATTTTTAGTGAGGTTCAGCGCTATTTTAGTTATAATATCTGTTTAATAAAATGGAAATGCTTCATCCTGTTTGTCTCTGTGTTTATTTGTACTTTATATTGTGTTTTACAAAAAATCATTATCACAAGATGTTTTATTTAAACTCAGCATGTTAAACATGGCTTTTCTGAAGCTCTGATGTACTATCAATTATTTAATAAGCATGAAGTTTACAACTTAGCTAAAGGTTATCAGCTATAATAGATACATCTGCTTGTGTTTTCCCGAAAGGCATGCATTTTGACCTTTTTGCTATACAAAAGAGTAAACTGTTTCTGTGTGTGTACAAACTATGGTGACACTGTGGTTTTCCTCTTTATTTTGCACTGCTTGCTTTACATGTTCTTGAATAAAAAAATGTTGTTGCAGCAGGTTTACGCTGGAAAATAAATACAAACACTGCTGTACTCTCTTGAACATTGTCATTACAATATGATGTAAAACTTTATATTAAAAACAATTTTGGGTGCTGTCAGACTGGAACTCGGAAGACACTCCTGAGGACGCCACTCCTTTCAGGACCAATTCAATTTTTCTTGCAAATGAGGCCATTTCTAGTGAGACAACACTTCTTCAAAAAAGCCAGATGACTTGGGTATCTGAGCTGCATGCTCAGAAGGGCATTTGACATCTCAAAGCCTAGGTTTCCACTCAAATCAATGGGACTTAGTTTCATAAAAGCCCAAGGAGCTTTTGAAGATGGGTGCTAGTTTGCCAAATCATTTTGATCTGGCATCACAGTCCTGTAAACCATCTGCTCTTTTGGCATGTATCAGCAAGGCCAAGGGCACCTTATTTTTACTCCTTCTATAGTCACTGGCATCCCTGAAATTTAAGCCCCTGGACCTGGGGTGACACAGACCACAGAACTTTGGCACCTAACCTTTCAGATACAAAAGTAGGCATTGCTGAAGAGTGGTCCAACAATCCCACAGCCAGGCCTTGGGGAATGGGCCCTAGTCACCATTAGTGGCTGAAGGGATCAGTCTTCCAGGTACATACATTTATCCATTTTAAATGGGACATGGGCCTTTAAATCACTTGGTATACGTAAAATTTTTAACCTGGCCCTACCAAATTTACAATTTCAAAGACACCTCGAGGAGTTTTGTGTTTGTAGTGAAACCCCAGAGCTGCTGCATTCAGTATTTGGTGGTATTTTTGTCCCCCTGTTATTCATCAGATGAGGAGGAACCTCTCCAATGGGAAGGAAATTTTCTAGACTACTTCTCAGTGCTGTGGTACCTGGGAGTTAGGTTTTGGATGTGGTCAGCTGAGATGTTGTTTCTCTGGTTTACTCCTAAAGGAAGACATAGCTGAGAGCTCTCTTTGTTCCTTCCATGAACCTGTACTGAAGCAGGTAGGAAACATTAAGCAATCCATTATTTTAAAAGAAAGATTGTTTAAACCAGAATGCCTGGAAGCACCTTAACTCTAGACAACTGGAAATCATTTTCTAAAACCTCTTATTCAGTAAGAATCATTTAATTCTTTGAAATGTAAGCTATTTTCAAGTCATTTTCTACAACAAATGGGACCAGCTCAATCTGTTCTTCACATTTTAGTAATTTAAAAGGACATAACTGAATTTTACTTTAATGGTAATTGCAAACTCATGCAGAAAATGTAAATGCACACTTCCCGATTAGCTTGCAGCATAAACCATGGCTTCTATTAATGTATTCCAATTTGTAATTCTTTGCACAGTATGAGAGTTGAAAGCTGTGATTAAAATTAATTAGGTTAAGTAAAGTTTATCCCCCCTGAGCACTGCTATTTGAAGAAAGAAATAGTAAAACACTAGCTACATCTGGCACTGCAGGAGGCTAAAGCATCACAAGGAGTAGCAGCATTGCTTTTTCAGAGGAGTTGCATGCGGCTTTTTTGGTGTACCTTAAGGACCATGTATTCTTTTCTACAAGCTAATTGGGAGCTGTTAAGTCACTCTTAAGTTAAGCCTCTTGTAAACGCTCTAGAGCTACGACATCTGTATAAGCATCTGACGAACCAATCGTTGTAATACAGTGGATGATGTTAATTTACAAGTGCCATCATCACTACCTAGCTAGGGTTATGCTGCTGCCCCACCACTGTGGGAAACGAGTCTCACAAGTTCAAGAAGCAACAGAAATGTTGTCCCAAGGGAGCTCCTGGAGTTTCTGACCCTTCTCTTCTGGTGCAGTAAAACTCGTGATACTTTTGCTTGCTACTTTATCTGGTATGCTGTTGGTTGGGTTTTGGCTGCTGAGTATTTTAAAGGGTTTTTTCCAAAGAGGCAGTATTTGGAAAAAAAAAGGAGTGTAAGTGTTTGAAACATTGAACTTGCTGAGATGGAAAGGTCTTTTTGAAAGAAAAGACAGTCATGCTCTGACCTCCCCTCTCTGGTCCAGAGACCAGTACACTGGCTGGAAACATCATGCAATTTGCCTGTGTGCTGCATTTTAGACTCTCTGATTTCTGTCACTCCAGAGGTGGCAGCCAACACCCAAAAATCTGGTCTTTTGCCATCCTCTGTTCCTTCAGAGCAACCAATTGACTAATTGAGCAATTCTTTACCAGGTGAAGCCTTTTGCAATCAGCATCTGTCACAGCCAAACTCTTATATTAGTTACCGAGTATGGAGTATGCTTGATCCAAAAACCAAGTTTGTGCTAGAATCAGGATGGTATTTTTGGAGCCTGATGCCATTTGGTGACCCAAGATAAAGCCTTCATGCCTCTCTGATGAAAGCAGGCTGTGCCTGTCAGGGGAAGGTAAGGGCACTGTGCCAGATAGCTCTTGCAAATGTTTTGCCCTGCTGGTGAGCGCTCCCTTGTCTTCCAGCCAGATCTCACCGGCTGCACCCAGCGGAGCCCTCCTCGCTCCCATGAACCATGTTCCCATGCCCGGAGCCCCTCAGTGCTTGCGTGGTTACCAGGATGCACCTCAGAAATTCAGTCAGATGGAAGAGTGAGGAATGATAGGAGGTGTAGTCCGGGCAGGGAGAATGACGCATCCTTGTGGAGAGCAAAGCATGATGGGCTTATCCCACAGCACTCACCAGACACCCCAGCAGATTGCAGAGGGAAACATTGATATAGGGATGGACCCCAAGTTAAGCCACTTCAGAACTGAGTGAAACTTTTAGAGTAGAGGAATTAAAAAATCTAAAACTGGCATCTAAAGCACACTCCGGGTCAGCAGTGAAGTCTGAAAGGAATTTTTCACACAACTATCTCTGACACTGCCATGGCATCTTATTAGGAAAGAAACAGAAATTAATTTTGCTGGTTTTACCCTTGCTCTAGTCCAGTATTAACAAGCACAGCAGTACATGAGTTGTGGTGCCTTTCTCAACCAAACAGCTGCACTCTCTCACCTCATATTGCATTGCCTGAAATCAGGCACTGAACAGAAAGCTCAATCCCAGTGGAAGCGTGAGGCTGAGCTGCTGCGTGTGGCAGAGGAAACCACCACAGGCTGGCACCCAAGGCTGAACTGTTTGTTTCTATTTCTTTGGCGTGAAAGTTGAAAAAGAAGAAATGGGAAATCCCATTCAAATGAAAATGCTCCCTGACTGTTATTTCTGAATAAGAGTTCCTTATTGTCTGGTATTTCTGGATTAGAAGGAAAGAGCAGAAAATACAAAGTCATCTGATCCTTTAGTGATGCAGCTGCCCAAGCCAATAAAAGCACTGCCATTGGGGTGGTAAGCAAAAGGGGTTGAAAAAAGAAGACTGCAGTACTGTGCAAAGCTGCAGGCTTTGCAAGGCAATTCATCGTGTCTCAGGCTCAGGGGGAAGCTCTGCAATCCCTGGGTCTATCATCCTTTTAACTCAGGCCAGGAAGTTACACCCAGTAATTTCTGTTGCAGGCTTCTAATTTACCTGAGCTACAGCCGTGTGCTTTGGCAAAATGGCAGGGAGACCAGAGGGAGTATTGCCAGACTTGACACCACAGTAAATCCTTACTGAGAAAACGGCATGAGGCTACAGATCCGAGCAGACGTGTTGCCTCTGAGCCAGGTGTGACGGGAGGGCTGGCAAAGCAGCGGCAGGAGGGCTGCGGCTGGCTGGGGTCTGCCATGCCCAGCTTGAAGGACATCCATCGCACCAGGCATTGAGGGTCTCACTGCACCCTCCTGTGCTTGGGGCTGCTGTCACAGGACCAGAGGAGGTCTGAATCTTACATTCAGTCAACAGCAAGGAAGAGACCCTACATAAAGCAGAAGTCACTTAACTTGCTAGGTACAAAGATGTCCCCATATTTTCAAATATCATGGTCAATCCCACTCCTTCCAGTCGTCCCTTTTCCTCCCTCACCTCTCTCCTCAGCACAGCACTGACACCACGACTGCTCTCCTCTTCCTGCCCTTCTGTGCTCCTCACCCCCTAGGCAGCACACACAAGCTGAGCAGCATGGGTTTACTTGTTTATTGAAGGAATCTGAGAGAAAGGGGAGAAAAAGGCATCATAATTAAAGAAAAAGTAGACAAGTGGGACACACTGGCTGGCAGTACTGGCAGCACGTAGGTAACTGGGAGTGGGAGCAGCATGTGATGATGGATACCCATGGGAAAAGGAGAAGCAGCACATTTACATGGGGCTTTAGCAGCTGTGAAACATTCATAGAGGTACAAAAAGTGAAGGCCAGCATGGGACTTTGGTAAGAGGGATGTCCACTCCCCAACACTCGTTCACCCATTCCATCCCATCTTAGGGAGCATGAGAATGGCCAGACTGAGCCATTACAAAGGTCTTTCAGCCCTTCCATCTTTCTTTGATGGATGCTTAGAGAAACAGGGCATAGGTGCTGAGATCTTTCTACTGGCAAAGTGTCCTGAGCTTGGGTGAGCAGCTTGGGTTTCCCTTCAGCTGGAGGTTGCAACATAAATCATAGTGTTTCATGAACCTTCATAGCTGCTGAAGTACAAAATGAAACCAGCTGCAAAGCATCTTGAAAACTGAGATCTTCCTATACAACACTTACCCTAGAGGGCTCCCTTTTGCCATGTACCTAAGGAAGATGGCATGTTGTCAAGAATTAGGTAGAAAGGGCTTGTCAGATTAACTTTCCTATTCCCCCATAGTGCAATATTTTTTCAACAATTATATCTTTTCAGAGATTTCCCCAACCTACTTCAAATAAGCTTCCTCTCCTTCCCTATAGAGGTGACAACAATCTAGCGGACCACTCTGCAATTTATCAAGTTAGGAGTCATTAGTACAAGTCTGGCCATTTGCTCTCTGAGTTTGGAACAACCGGCCCATTCTCCCCACCGCTCACGCAAGGGAGCTTGGCATGAACTGACTGGGCTCCTGGAAAGTCATTTTGCTGACTAGTGAAGTGGAAAACAGTGGTGGAACTGGCATGGAATTACCCGCAAAAGTACACAGAAAAGGTTAGAAGAGCCTCACAGATTCTGGTAGGAGATTGCTGTTGTAAGAGATGGGTTTCCAACTGGGAGGGCCCGTTCATGCACTCCCGGTGCAGAGCTGGCGTTACAGAGCTAGTTCACAAATTGCTGAGGTGACCACTAACCTGCTGCCTTGTCCAGTGCTCTTACATGGGCTTTTGCTGCGAGCACTTTAAAATTAGTTGGGTTTTTTTGGTTTGTTTTGTGGTTTTTTTTGCTCTATTCATGAATGCCCTGTTTTGGGGAAAAGACAATCCTCCAGATAATAGATCTGAAGAAAGGACGTGATCAACTGCCTTACGTTCGCAGTATAAACTCTCACTGACCTACATGGTGGCATGGTCTCAAAGCACTGGATTACTGAGGTTACTCTGCACGTGGGACATTGCATAAGGAGAGATTAATATGTTTCTGCTGGCCTGGAAAAAATTCATAACAAATCTGCAATGCTGCTTCAAAGATCACCATAAACAATTCAGTGCTCTCGTTAGTGTCTACACCCTGCAAATGTTTAAACCACAAGAAACCACAAACCACAAGAAACCTGCGAACTGAATAAACAGCTGCTGCTCCAAACTCAAAATCAAATTTACAAGATTCTGCTAATGGACAGGCATTTGCATTGCAAAAGCAGATTTCATATTACCAATATCTATGTCACAATTAGACTATAGCTAAGCTTTTAGGTGTTTAAATGAATTCATGATAATATATTCAAGAAAATTATTGCTTCCATAAAAAAAAAAGAGAAGTTCTAAAATGTCAAAAGATAAAGTGGTACAGGATGTGGATGTATTAACATCTCAGGTAAATGGGACTCATTAGCTACAATATTTCATACATTAGAGTATAAGGTATGCACATACGAAAAAACTCCCTTGGGTTTTTGTAGCGTGTGAGCTCTCTAGGTCTTCCCCCAGGGTTGTTGCCTGAATTGTTTTAACACAGCAATTCAGTAAGTCGATCTAGCTGTCCTCACACTGAAGAAAACACCACCCTTAGAGCTCTGACCTTTGAACTTGCTTTTGTTACTGCCTACAGGGCAAGCAGAGGGGAACAGTCACCAAGGGCACATCCATCTCAAGCGGCTGGTGGGGGATGCTTAGGGAGCCGGGTCAGAAGCAGAGCAGGTATGAGGTGTATTCCCTCTCTCAGCCGCTCCTCTCACCTTGTAGTTACCTGGGGCTTGGGGATCTCTGAAGAAAGCATAAAGGGTCTGAAGCTCCTTGGTGGGTCTTTCTGCCATGACTTTATCTCAGTGCTTCCACAAATCTCTTACACCTTTCTGATAGGCACGGCAAGGGAGGGCAGATCTCACGGGAGGTGCACGTGAGCTGCTGGGGCTCATCCCTCGTTAGCTGAGAGGGGAGGACCAGAGTGCTATCCAGTGAGGACTTCTGGCTGATAAGTCATTCTTCATAACAGTTTTGATTGCATTGATTACAGCTAACTTAGTAAATCAAATGGGCCTGAGACTGCTTTTTAGGACTGACACTCACCCTCTTGCATCATACAGGTAACCCCATCCAGCTGCTGCAGCCTGTTAGTGGTAGTCCTGGACTGTGTCTCAGCATTGATGAGAGAGTGCTAGTGTGCCAGGACCTTGCTAATTAACTGTATGGACAACAACATGCCACTGCTCAGGCCCTTTCCCTTGGCCTGTTGAGTTCTGTAGCAGAAGTATGGCTGTTGTGTCTGAACTTCACAGAAGGTGAGTCCGTAATCCTCAGAATAACGTTGTTAGTCAAAGCTGTTCTTGTGACTAAAGGAAAGAGTGGGTCAAACGGAAGAAATAGGTCACTGCAGAGCTCACTGTTTTTCTTAACAAAACCTGCTGGGCTCTGCAGAAAGGGGTGGCAGGGAATGCAGAGGAGGAAGAGCTAGGCAAAGGCCAAAATGGATGAAAAAGAACTGAAATTCCTGGTATAGGACTTAATGAAGGTGGAGAGACCAGCTAGTGGAATGGCAGATAAAAAGAGTGGAGAAGTCTGCACTAGAAAATCTCAGCGTCACGCTAAGATTTCCATAGGTAGTGTTCACAGCACGGGAAGGAGAGAGGCACAGATGGAGAGTGGGGAGCAAAGAGATGCTAGAAGCTGTGAGCCGCGAGGAACAGTGCTGGAGCGTATCCCAGGGAGCTGGTGGCATGTGGGCATTGATGGACTGGAGCTCTGAGGAGAGCTGGGGTTGCTGGTGAAGTCATGAGAAGGGGTTAGGGAAGCCTGCATGGGAAGCAAGGCCAGCAGAAGGCTAAGAGGAGCACCAGGAGTGTTTCTCCTCCATGTCAGTTGGCTGTGGGTGAAGGAAAGGAGCAGGAGGTAGGCAGTGGGGCCGCACATTTCTGGCACAGCCTTGCAGCTGCCACCAGCACTGACCTCCCTCTTTTTTCCCACTGTCTTGTGGGAAAGCGCTCTCCTACCAGCCCAGTCTCTTGAGAGGAAGAGCGCTTACTGGGTCATTTTATCAGCAACCTGGCTGTCCCCTGTTAGGCAGGAGAAGGCATGGCCTATCTCCCAGCAAATGCCCTGACTCTGCCCCACCAGGTGGGCACCAGTCAGCATGAAGGGAGGCACAGCCAGAGCTCGTCTGGCTTGCCCTTTGGTAAACCTGTACGTGTGTACTTCCCATTTGCTAAAACATCAAGTGTTTCCATGAAATGGGAGCTTGGGACTGAGACACCAAATTGGAACTTGGGTCTGAGCTACCTCCAGCTTTTGTCAATCTAAACCACCCTTAATTTTTGCCTTTTTTTATTTTCTATAATTCTGAAATAAAAAGACCTGAGTCCAGAACTTCAGCTATTTATAAGGTGCTCTAATGTTCACCCTAACTGATCCATTAGAAAATACTCTAAGAAAGAAAAGCATGCACAAGAAAAATACTACTGGAAAGTCAATCTTGGAGAAAAAGGCGATCAACTGATGTTGCAAATCTCTCCTGCTCCTATGCTCGCAGCTATGTTGGGGAGAAGAGCTAGATAAACACAGTAGCCACTAGATGCCACTATAAGCATGGCCTTATATTTAGAAATAAGATTTTTAAAAAACAGCGAATGGTCAAGGTTTGCTAATTTGAAAATAGTCCTTTTGGTTATAGTGTGTTTTCTTTGTACAGGCCAGCCTTGCTTTAGGATTGCATTTTTCCTGGGCAAACTTTCTGTTACCTGTTTCCATTCATGACCACCATCCTCACATACAACATATAAAAATATACTTGTGTGTAAATGTGAGTATCCCTTTGTGTTTTGCCTTTCCTGGGCCATCCTTCTCAGGAACAGCTAAAGTAGAAATTATCTTTGGAGTTCTCTCGTATGTCTTTCAAAAGCACTTCTCTCGTCTCCATCGGGGAGATATTCACATGTCACCTCAGGCAGAGAAGTGTATTGCAATATCAGCAATGTATCCCGCTGCGTAGCATCATCAGCCACATGCACCTGTGCGTACTGACCCCATTTCCTATGCAGCAGGGAAGGACCGTGGCTTAATCTGCTTTCACCCTATGGCCCAAAGCAGATCTGCCTATTGCAAAACTGGGAATGGCCCAGGCTTCTTTTGGTGAAGGAGCCTTTACGCCATGAAGAGTTGCTCAGCTGTAGAGAGGGCAGGAGGAAAGAGGGGGCACTGTGCCAAGTGTGTGTGTCACTGGACACTGTGTGTCCCAGCCATTCCCCAGTGTCCCCAGCACTCTGCAGTGCTGTAGGAGAGGAGCAGCCCCATCCCAGGGCTCAGCTTGCCTCTCTCCACAAAAAGGGGACTATTCTGCACCCCATGGGCCTCATACCCCTAAGGCACCATCCATGTGCCCCCTCCAGGCTTTGGCAGCCTCTCACCCACCGCTGAGGCCGGACGTCTGCCCTCAACTCCAGCATGCTGAGCAGTCACATCCGATGCTGCCACAAGCAGGACACACACATGCTGTTTGATTAACCTCCTTCTTCCCCCATCTCACCCAGGCTGTCAGTGAAAATAAAAATGGTTGTGAAGGAGAAAGCCTTACCCTCACTCACACATGACTCAACCCAAAACCCTCTAAGCCTGCAGCAGTGGTCAGTGTGCTAATCTTCAGCATGGCTCATCCAGCGTGATGCCTATATGGGTCATGACTGTCGTAGGCCAAGCTACCACTTAAAGTGACTGTGGGGAAATTAGGTTTTTCTTGCTGGCTGCCAGTGTTGCAAACTAGGGTCTGAAAATTAAGCAATGGTTTCTCAGCCTCAGTTAGCCATCTAATAGACGGCTAAGAGACATCTCCAGAGGTCCCTTCCAACCCCTATCATTCTGTGAATCTGTGATTCTGTGATCTATTTTAAGACAAGATGAATCTTATCACAGACTTGGAGGTCTCCACCATAATTACCCACACATGGATAAATGAATGTAGGTCTTGGGCGAAATGCTTCATTTTTGAAATTCCAGCACCATTTCAGATGTTGACTATTCACAACTGAAAAGCCAAATGGTAACTGCTGCTACTCACTGTCAACCCACATCATATCTTAAAGTTGGTTTTGAGAAGTGAAGAGGGTTTCTGCACTATTTGGTCAAGAACTAGTGGTAAATATTAAACATTTTGGTGGTTTTCACACTCAATTTCAGCCTAATGCAGTCAAGTCTGTGGGATCTGGGTGGCAATTTGAATTAGACTAATGAAATATGCCACCATTACTGGCATTGTACCTCCAGTTCGTTACTACATCAGAGTTAACATAAAAAGCATGGGTTTCTCCTCATCACCTTCCAGTTATTTTCAAAATGGAAATCAGAGTCTTAAAAGAGACACTTTAATAAGTTTTCTCTTCTGCTTTTACCTGCACAGTTGAATACTCTAAATGCAGAGCTCCTTCCCAAAGGGCATTAATAAAAACTGATAAATTCACAAATGGATGGGAAGAACATTGAAGCTAAGCACTTGTTGGGCTGCCATCTAGAAAAAAATGAGAAAAAGACCTAATTCTTATGTGAGTCCTCTCCCTTGGCGTGGTGCAGACACAGGCAATCCTCGTCTCATTTGCAGTAGGGTTGGTTGCCTGCTTCACCCTCTAGAGATGTGCTAGCAGGAAGTCCCAAACCTTCCCAAACCATTTGCAAATGCTTCTAAGTGGAGCAGCTATCCTTATTAAAGCAATGAAAACTAAGTCTCTTTCCCATGCACTCCCGGGACACTCTATTTTGGCCCATATTCAGGAAGGCAATTAAATATGTACTAACTCTATGCTCATGAATAGTCACATTGAAATTTAAGGAATTACACATGCCTAAGTGCTTTCTTGAATG
This sequence comes from Anhinga rufa, assembly GCA_013400875.1. Taxonomy (NCBI): domain Eukaryota; kingdom Metazoa; phylum Chordata; class Aves; order Suliformes; family Anhingidae; genus Anhinga; species Anhinga rufa. The sequence continues at coordinate 24,194 of VZTV01076542.1, forward strand.
AAGCCCAAAGTTTGTATCCCAAAGAGAGCTAGAAGCACTGTGGCTGAAAGCCACACAGTGCTCTGAGGGCCATGTCAAGGGAGCTACAATTCAGCAGGAAGTCCCAGGAGGGTGTGGGGAGTAAGGGAAGGGAGTCTGGATTTATGCATGTTGCAAATGAAAACTCACTATTTTCCATTTGTAAGCACTGCCGTACCCCTCTGGGGAAAAGTATATAGTGTTTTTCTTTCATTCCCTGTTTCCCCTTCCCAAACTTGGTAGAATTTAAATACTCCCTGATACTCACTAATTTGCAAAGTTCACCTGTAGGCTCTGTCCAGTCCCCAGCCTTGATGCTGTGGAGTATGTGTGAGGACGATACAGAGACCCTGGGGATCTCTGCAAACAAGGTGCAGGGATTTTGTTGGAGTGCTACCTACCTCTGTGGCCTTAGCAAAAGCAGGTAACTCTCCACCTCATTTTCACCACCTAATGATAATAACTGCCCAGGAGCAGTTATGCTTCCAAGAATTCCGAACATGGTAAAACTCCTTTAGGGCTATTTACTTGTTGCAGTCAGTGCTCACATCAAGATTCATAGTGTCCTCTCTTGGTAGCACAGCTGCTGTCAAAATAGAGAACCCTTCCTAATCAACTACCATGAGATATAGTAATTTAGAGTATCTTCTGCCAAACGACTGCCAGCATGAAGACTAAGTTGTCTACCATGTTAAGTTCCCATCTTGCACATGCTGATGCAGCACAGCAGCTTGTGTGTGCCTGGTTTGGGCTGAATTAGTCAATACTTGGAGAGGAATAGGTTTGTCTAGGTCTCAAATGTAGCCTGATGGTAATACTAGGTAACTTCCCCTTGCTTCACTTTTTGTTAGATGTTCTGATACCTCCTGCCTTGTGCAAAATAGAGCAGAATGTCATTTAGCACAAAAGATAATTTTTTTCCCTGCCAAGTCTCTTGTGGACACACTCTACCAGGAGTTGATGAATGCTAATGTCACTGTGAAGGGACACTTGGGTGACAGTTGATAATCCACATATAATTGCCTTGGCAGCTACTCAGGGAAGCAGCACTGAAATCAGCACACAACCTCCGCAGGCACTGGCGGCCGGTTCACCTGCCTGCCACAAATTTCTTCTGTGGCCTTGGACAATACACCCAGCCTTCCAGCACCTTTTCTCCATTCCTGGTCCTTTTTATCTTTTCCATCTGCACTCTCTGCTACATCTTGTACATAGGGAGAAGACCTAGTGCCATCGGGCCCTGCTTTGGGGTGGAGACCAGCTGCCCTGCCCAGCAGAATAGGTCATGCAGAGAAGTGAGAGACTTCAGACAAACCTTTCTCTGCATCTCTGGCAATTGCTGCCCTTGATTTGCTGGTTTGATAACGGCGCCTTTCAAGTGAAGCTGAAAGTCACAGGAAAAAAAGAAGAAACCATCTTAACTCTTCAGATTGGTTTGAAACATCATGTATTGCATTATCAATATTTTTTCTGTTGGGCATTTGCCCTTTTTAAATGCAAAGACTTTTGGTTTCTGTTATGCAGAAAAGTGTTTCATATAGTGACTTTTGGTTTCAGTTTAGCTAACGGGTGTGAAAAGAGCACTTTCTTCATTTGGACTCGTTCATTCACAGTTAAGAAATCAGTCGGGAGTGGAAGAAGCAGCAAAGCTCATTTCCTCTTCCAGCCTGTGACTAGAAACAGGTGGGCAAGGTCAAGACATACTCATTTTAGAAATATGAAGGATGTGGGTGAGATTTTCCAAACTGCAACTCAAGCAGGTAGTGTTCCCACTTCACACAACTGTCACTGATTTCCAGTGAGATGCTTTGGGAAACGCCACAGAGCACTCATCTGTATCTTTAAGAACTTATTTGTCTTTGAGTATCTAGTTCATGGTGACCAGAAACAGCCTGGCCGTTCATTAACTGCAGTTACTACTTCCCTTATTTAATGCATCCGTTAGATGTAAGTACAAAACTTGGTTTGATGCCTCATCTGTTCAACCTTCCCCACAAAACACCAAGCACATTTGAAGCAGTTGGGTTTTTTCTTATTAATAGCAAATGATGGTAAAATACCTGATTTGTGTACTTTTAATTGACTTTCCACTTCCACCCATCAACTGTTTGACACAAATCGCACAGAAAAATTCATTCTCACACAGTGAGTAAGAAATGTTGTCATTTACCATTTGTTGATACGACACTTATGTGTCTATATGTACAGTCTCGCCCGTGATCAGAGAAGTTAGATGTTTTCCCTGCTCAATTATCTGGTCCTGTGTCTGAGCATCAGAAAGGGGCCTCTGGTTACCTGCCACGCGCTGCAGCAAGCAGACCCTTATCCCCTTTATGACCTGCCTCTCCAACATGGATGGCCCACCTTCCAAAGTTGTTTTGCCAGGGTACCAACAAGACTAAAACTCATCTCCTGGACCCATCTGCAAAAGGAGACCCCAATTGGGGTTCCATTCCGAAATCAAAAGCGTCACTGCAAATGATTTGTCCTTTGTTGAAGTTCCCAAGTTATTACTTGATCTGTAACCTAAAACCGGTTTCCATGAGAAATATTTTCAGTTTGTTTGCTCACCAAGGTCAGAAGATAGTGGTCTGGCACAAACGTCCTCTACATTTCATGAACCTCAATTTTTATATATAGCAAGCACTCCTGTGAAACTGATTGATCACAGTTGGCTGATGAGCATTATTTCTACCAGACAGTGCGATCACCTTGCTAGCGTGGAGACTGTTTTGGAGGAGGCTGCTGTTTTAAGCTTGCTTGAGGTATGCCCACAAGTCTGTTTATTCTCATGTATCTTATGTGGTCAGGGTGGTGGTGCTGGAGTTTTTCATTGCTGAGCAATTTCTTCTAGTTTATTAAATGAATTTAGTTTCAAATGGAGTACTGGTTTTTCGTTTGTGGTGGTGCTTTTCCTGTTACTGTTGTTGTGGTTTACCGTCCACATCGGGGTGTTCAAAAACTGCTCTTCACCGAGCTTGTTTTGTGATTTGTGTTTTTACAGTTCTGAGCATTTCTTAACTCGGGGTGGTGAGCATGGGCTGGAACTCTCTCCAAGAGGAATTATGGTATATACAGTGCCGGGGCAGCACTGGAGCCCTGTGACTTCAGCCAGACACATTTCAAGTCCTCGTTGGGCCAGAAACTGAGAGGGTATAGGGATCCATCCAGATAGGGCTTACAATAGCAGTAAGGCCTTCTTTAATGTATATATACTGTTAAGGAG
>VZTV01076553.1:0-10790 GCA_013400875.1 Anhinga rufa
TGTCAGCAGACTTGCTGAGGGTGTAATTAATTGAATGAAAACTAGTTCTCTTGCTATCCAACTAAAGACCTCTGCTATGTACAGTTAACACATGCCTAGACATATTTAGCTCTCTTTTATTCTGAAGCTCAACATTTGACCTTTTCACACACTCAGTATTGATTTCTACAAATTATCTTTATTTTTAGATTAAATAATTACAGCACTTTTTTTTTCTCCAAGATGAAGCTGCCATTAAAAGATAATTATGGGATACATTCTCTCCATTCATGTGTCACTATTAAAGGCATTGCCTGAACAATGAATAAACCTTCTTTAAGACTACATTTGGCAAGGTAATACATGAGATTTAGTAACTGTAACCCAATTTATATCTTTTTTTTTTTTTGCTTTATAGGCTGAATAGTAAAATTCAGGCAACAACAAGAAATGCTAATTTCACTTTTTCCCTGTTTCCAAGGAAGATATTTTGATATTATACATAGAACCTCCATTTTTAAGTAGTGCTATTCTACTCATCAGGAATCTGCAAACAGTACAAATTTACCTTGTAGAGGCACTAACTGCAGTATTGGGGATGAGAATATCTCTGTAACCAAGAAACAGAGGTCCTAAAAAGTGCCCTGAATTGAGAATTGTTATGGTTTCAGCTGGCATAGAGTTAATTTTCTTCACTGTAGCTGGTGTAGTGCTGTGTTTTGGACTTAGTATGAGAATAATACCAATAACACACTGATGTTTTGGTTATTGCTGGGTAGTGCTGAACTAGTCAAGGACTTTTCCAGCCTCTCATGCTCTGCTGGGTGCACAAGAAGCCGGGAGGGGAGGGGGCACAGCCAAGAGAGCTGATTCAAACTGGCCAAAGGGATATTCCATATCATATGACGTCATGCCCTGTATATTAACTGGGGGGGAGTGTGGGCAATCGCGTCTCGGGAACTGGCAGCATTGGTTAGCGGGTGGTGAGCGGTTGTATCACTTGTGGGGTTTTGGCTTTGGTTTCTTTTTTTTTTCCTTCCTTTCGAGTTTCATTTCTCTCCGTTGTTGTTTTCCATTTTATTATATTATATTATCCTAATCATTGTTATTATCATTACTATTATTGCTTTTTTAAAATTCTAATTAGTAAACTGTTCTTATCTCAACCCACGAGTTTTCTTGCTTTTGCTCTCCCGATTCTCTCCCCCATCCCACAGGGGTGGGGGGAGTGAGCGAGCGGCTGCGTGGTTGCCAGCTTAGTGCCGGTGCTTAGTTGCCGGCTGGGGCTAAACCACGACAAGAATTTAGTTACTTACAATGAATAAATTAAATGCCTGGAACCACAACAAGGTTAGCATTTGCTAAAGTGTTTTTTTTTTTCTGAATGAAGGAATTAATCTTCCCACAGAATCAGAATCTGAATTCACATGCTGATGTATTATCCATTAGCCTACTATCAATTAACCTGAAAGAAACAAAGGCCTTAACTGAGGAAGAAATAATGAGAAGAGTTAACATGCTTTTGAGAAAGCTGAAAAAGATTTGATAACAAAATGATTGTTCTAGTTTTTGTGTTCCGTATCTCTACCAGTGTAAATGGCAACTATAAAACCTGGGAATTACTTTGTCCTATCTGAATTGGAAAACTATTTAATTCTGAGCCTGCAACATAAGTAATTGTGTAATCAGATTAAAACATTTCTACAGAGCTTCTGTTCCCATTAAAAACATCTGCAGTGTGTCACATTACCTGTGGCTTTCACGACTTTACAGCACTGTCTGTCTCATGCACATCTTGGTTAAAATGCCAGTCCTTGCCTTTCTTGAGACTTCTTCAACATATGTTTTCCTTCTCTGCTTACACAGGCTTATTTTCTACACCGGTCAACACTTTGTAAAAATAATCACACGCCATCCAGAGCAAATATATAAGTAAGTAACGTTCCATCAATGGGCACCATAAAGCCGGGGATTAATTGGGTTTTTCAAAGAGCTTTAGGAGAGACCAAATTAAGTGTTGAGAGTTAAGGCAAAGCACAATCTTCAGTGATCCATCTGATTTTGGGGAACGGTTACTGCCTACCAAGTCACTAAAATCTTTGGCTCATGAAACTGTGGCCAATAGTCCTGGCAGTCATACTGTGCTTCTGGAAGGTGGTAACATACTGTCACTGAAAAGGAGTGGGATTTTAAGAGCACCCTTGAAAATGCCACACCCTTTGTTCAGCCTGAAAGATAAAAGTAATTAAAGGCACCTCTATGTGGGCATAAAAGATAAGTCAAGCTGTGATCTGAGAAATGTTCATGGGACAGACAGCACATACACAAGCTAAGTAAGGAGTCAGTTATGGCCATGCAGGTCTCTGTATGTGAAGGGGCAGAAGAAGAGTTGAGCATCCTGGTGGGAAGCACTCAGAGCTTTCAGAGGAAGCAAGGGATGGATTCCACATTATGGTTGTCAAATTGCCCAAGGAGGCAGTCTGTGAAACCCCAAGGGTTGGAAGCTATATTTGATAGCTGTCACAAATTCACTAAAACAGACAAGACTTGTCCAGAAGGGTCCATAATGACATTGTTAACATTTTTCTCTTTGCTGTAACGAAGAAGGATTTTTGGCTGTGTTGAACATGAGTGATCATGACACTTAAGTTCTTCATTGATTCCAGAAGACCCAAGTTTGATTCTCTGTCTGCTTCTGAAGCCCTTTATTATCTTTAGATAGGAGAAAGGAATTTTTGAATGATGCTAAGTATCTGCAAAATCATACAGAAGTATGCATGAAGGAGTTTTGAAAAGACATGTCCCATGAGAGTGATGGATGTGCTCAGGGAAAATTAGTGTATGATTTTATCTTAAGTATTTTCCAAAGCATACAACTTGTATGCATGCTTAAAGAGCAGCTAAAAATCAGCCTGTCATTTATTTTCCAAAACCATTTTCTCCATCAACTTTCAATTATGTTTGCCTTCAAAAAGTATGGGGCGGGGAGAGGGGACAGAGCATCTAAGAATGTCTATTAATGTTAATGTGTGCATTATTGTCCCAAGTGCCAATACCTGCTGTGCAGATTACATGCCAACTAACAGGCATGCTTTTTGATAAGTTTGCTAGAATAGGGGTACAATTTTCCAAAACATCAAAAAGACTCACAAACTGGGAAACTTGGGCTTCTTATTATCAGTCACTTCTCAAGACAAAACTTAGAAGAGCCTTTATCTTTACTGTGGATTTCACTATAAGGCTAGAGATACCTGAATTACCTCAGAGCAGGTTAACCGAGATACTTGTAGCTCTAGCCACAGCTACGAAGAACAGCATCTGGCAGTGTATGCATTATACAGTTAGTTTTCCATTGGGTGGCTCCACTGGGTTTGAGGTACACTAACATATTATTTCCTGAAGGAAGAGCAGAAGAATACAGGCTTTTGAAACATTCTAGCCAGCGCTAGAGCTCCTAGAAGCATTAAATGAAATCTTGCCCAAGGCCAGTCTTTTTTCTCTTGTATTTTTCCAGCTATTGAATTTGCCTTTGTTCTCTTGCAACTCTGAACTGTGACTTGGCGATGTGAGATTGGCAAAGTGAAGGCATTTTTCACACTGATACTAGATGCTGGACAAAATGCCAACTGACTGGAGATTCAGCTATCATGGCATATATCAAAGCTACCTCTATGTAAAAGCAATAGATTATTATCTTTGTAATACTTTTTGAGTTTCAGCTGAAAACACAGTGAAGAACAAATGAATGCATCCTGCCTTTTTTTCCTTCTATCTCGCCTGGTTCTGTTTCCTGGCTTGCAGCAGTCCTGTAAAGGTACATGAGTTTGCAGTTTGTCTAAGCATGCCGTAAAGAACAAGTTGACTGGAAGGAATAAATGAAATACTGAAAGTGCGAAAAAGTAAGCAAGCTACTTTTCTGTCACTGTATAATGGTAAAATTTTAAAAATTTTACTTGCAGCCTCAAAAATGCCAAAGTATTATGCAGCTCCTATTCATTGGAATAGGAATATATAAAGGTAACAAGCCATGCCCCTGTGTATTTGCAAATACTAAAAATTGGCCTTTTCACATGAAAATTACTATTAAATACTGAAACTGTTTTCCATTCAGGAAAGCACTTGCAGCCTAGTATCATTTAGCCCAGCTTAAACGCACCCAACACCTCCACGCCCAGTGTGATCAGTTCCCAGCTATGGCAATAACTATCATCAGTGAATTTATAATAGAAGCAATAAAACATATCCAGCACTGAAAATTTCGGTGGGAATTTTTTTTGGTCCAGTATGACCTAAATTTCACCATCTTAACAACTGCTTTCTGGCCATTCTCCCTGGCACCACATTATTTTTAAAATGCTATGTTTATTTATTTGGTATCAGCATCCTGAACTTCAGAATATTTTAACCTAGTTATAAAAGGAACAACTTTTGCCAGCCTGGGTCTATTTTCATGTCATACGTCTCTTTCAGCAGGAAAGCCTCAGCAAGAACACGTTTGTTATGTTGTCTTGCATCACCTCCTCTGGGGGCTCGGTCGGGCTGGCAGTTGTGTCACCGCCACCTCTTCACCTCTCTGCTGTGCTTCAGGTGATGCACCTGGGGTTTTTTTGTTTCAACATTGCATAACAAAAATATTCTCTCTTTCAAAAAAGTGTGTTACTTGTAGAATCAGATTTCTCCCACTTAGGGGAACCCCTGTATCTGTGTGCTTGTATTGCCTTGAGGTTAATAGCAACCTTGTTCTTCCTTTTACCTTTCTGGGGTATGAATAGTAGGGAGGAGGACATGGGGACTGAGAGCCTCAGTCTGTGCTATAGGCTGTGACTGTTCTGTCCTGAATGTGAGTCAGAGCAGTCTCAGTTAGTTTCTGCTCTCCTCAATCCCCGTGAAATAAATTGCAGGTATACATTGTTCACCCTGAAACTAGTACAACCCTTCAATGCTCTCCATGTCCATACTGCATTTCCATGGAGGTCATCTGCACCCAGAGAAGGGAAAGAGCTTCAGAAAGCCACTTTGCCCTCTTCAAGGCATTTTTGCTCTGTGAATATGGCACAAGGAGGCCCTAATAAAACAAAGAAACAAGCCGACAACTTCATCTGCGAGACTTTGCAGGACCTATATTGTGCAAGTGTGTTTCTAAGTTTATTCGACAACCTCAAGGTGGTTTTGAAGTGCATTACAAATATATCAAAATCTAAAATGAATGTGTTTAACATTAGGGCCTCTGTTGAATTTTAAGAGTAGGAAGTTTTGAATTCCTTAAAAAACAAATATTTGTTAATAAATATATTCAGATGACCAGAGAGTTTCATAACTGCAATTGGTCAAAAAAAAATTATCCCAGAAAAATATTCAAATACCTTTGCTTGTCACCTGTTAGTTATATTGTAGGGAAAGATAGACCAAAACTAGATTAAAAAAAAAATCAAATGTTTTCTGTTCATCCTTATGTTCAGAAATTATAAATTTAAATATTTTAGAATTTTGCCCCCTTCATTCTCATGTCTCTCCCTTTATTTGGCCACAGCATGTAACTGATTTAATTAGGTCTGCTGCTTCACTTCCATCTTTTCCATTCTTTTGGCCTTTTACGATTGAAGTCTTTCAGAGCTAGAAAATGAAAAGAGATGCTGTAAACTTTTAACTGTTTTCCTTTTTTTTTAAACAATCAAAATATTAAGGATGCATAATTTTGTTTTGAAATTTCAGGTTAAAAGAGAATATTTCAACAAAGGGAGAATCTTTTGATGGGAAAATCTTTCAAGTGAAAAAATTCAGCTAACTGCTCATGTTCATGATACTGAAGCTTTTCTAGCTCTTGCTTGGTAAGCCCCTCAGCCAAAAACCACTGGAGGTTGGGAAAAAAGATTCATGTTTGTATGGAATTTAATGTCTTTCTTCAGCAACCTCTGTTGGTCACCATAAGAGACAAAATGCTGGAGTAGGCTGACTTTTGCTCCAATGCCATAACAAGACTTTGGCTCTTTTTCTGGCACTGAAGTTCTTTCCAGTTTATATTCAGTAGTAATAAACCTAATGAGGCAGACCTCAAACCACTTTTGACATCAAACTGATAATTATAACAGACTTTATAATGTAAAATGTATGTAAAACCCATAAAGGATACTAAAGTAGTTCATAAGCCCAGTAGCATTAACTTTAAATGGCTAGCTGGTGATGACACACATCATGCTCCATTATTGCATTACATCCTTAAAACTAGCATATTTTTAAGCATGCAAACTTGGACAGAGAAAGCTGAGGTATTTTGATCCTGACATTAATTTTATTAGAAAGAGAGTGCCAGAACAGACTCTTCTTCTGCATATAATTGCAGAGGACCTTGTGATTCTTCACCACGACATGACAGCGACAGAGAAAGGAAAAATTAAGGACGTGCATTCCTTTCAAAACACTCATTCACTCCATTAACTCCCTTTGTTTTTCCGTCTCTCACCATAGTGGACTTACAGTTAGAAAGTGGACTTCCAAGGGCTACTAAGATTGCACCTGAGTGAGAAGTTCTTGTGCTGAATGAAGCAACAGTGAGAAATTGTACAAAACCCCTAAGTGTTGACAACCATGAACTAAGGGAAAGAGATTCCCGAAGCTGCAAGAAGCAGTCAGGAAAAGTCAAGGATTTGCCTTTCATACATACAGATTTACATACACCCACCTGCCACTGTGGTCTTTGAGACTCTTTTCAAGCATGGCAGAAATATCAGTATGTATTAGAGTCACGTTCACTAGTTTATTCAACTGACTACAGCACAGGGAACTTGCTATGAATTCTGAAGTACTTTCTTTAACTAGGTATGGTAAACTACCAATAACACACTATACTAAGGAGACAGTTCTATAGTGCAGGCAAGCTTATTTTTTATACCAAGCATGCACTTTTCTGAATTTTATCCCATCATCTCTACCCACCTTGAATTACCTTAACCAGCTACCTTCTTCACCCGGTTTTACAGTCTGCTTTCAGACAGCAGTATCTTCTGTGGCTTTTTGCTTGGGCAAGCCATGCCTTTTTAAAGCTAATTTAGTCTTTCCATGTAAGTCAGCATATATCTAGTCTCTGAATCACTTTTACTGCTCTTTTCTTTCTCTCTTCTTTCTTTCTTGTAATTTTTTCTAGTTATAGCATGCCAGAACGGAATGCAGTATTTCAGGTGCAGTCATCGGTTCTAACGGGGAGGGAAAGTATTATCTTCCTCCTTTGCTGACAGAATGTGCAACTGCCACAAAAAAATCACTGTCCTCCTTGTTCCTCCCACCCCCTTCCAATTTCTAAATACACATTCCTTTCAAAACACCTGGGATGTAGTAACCCAGAAAGATTCAAAGACTTGAGATAAAGCAGGAGAAGGCTGGGAAGGCAAAGCAAAAGAGGAAGAGTTCAGTAAAGGAGGACTATATAAACCTACATGTGTCACGGTGGTCAGGTAACAAAAGATCAGTGATCATGGAGGAAAAGAAGCAGGGAACTGATTCACCAAGCTTTTTAATCTTGTGTATTCAATCATACTTGTAACTAAGTGGAGGCAAATCCTAACCAGGCAGCGAGGTTGCATTTTACATCTGCTTTGTCAGAGCGTAAACAACAGCACAATGTGTAAGACAGTAGAGAATCAAACCCCATATGTTCTCTAATCTGCTGAGCTTTTTATAAGCTTTTTTTTTTTAAATGGGGAATTCTTCAAATTCAACTCTTCCCTACAAAGACTTTTCGTTTCAAAAGATTAACATGTTTTCATGAAGAAGGCTTTACATGGAAATACTCCCAACTTGCAGTCCTCTGCAGTTAGAGCTCCTGCAGCCCTGTGTGCTGAAGCTTGCCACTCTTACCTGCTGGGGAAGCAGGGCAAACCGGGAAACACCCTTGGCACCGCAAGCGGCTGCGAAACCCCGGCACAGCACAGCCTGCCGAGTGAGGAATGAGTGGGACTGTCGTCTGAAGTGTGAGGAACACATTGGCCCAGATTCCCTGCAGATCTGGGTTTCAGCTTTTTGGAGCCAGCAGGGAAAACAGCGTGTTTCAGCTCTCCCTTCTTTTCCCCCACCATAGCTAGGCGACTGCCCTAACCTGTGCCACCTTTTAAAAGTCCCCTAGATAATATTAGCAGATGTCAACTGGAACTCAGCAACTCGATCCAACCAGGTGCCTTCCCCACACACTATAATGAAAACAAAATTGCAAAGTTGGCCCAAACCCCAGGATTTTGAGTTCAGCATCCACTGAGAAGGACTGTGTGCAGCAGGGCAGGTTTCTACAGCAGAAAGCAACGCTAATCCAACAGATAATCCGCTCTGCCGACTCCCAGCATTGCCATCAGACTTCTAGATTGCTGCTCCTTTGAAGGACATCCCAAGTGGACAAAACGATATACAATGCCAGCTGAAGCCTGCTTACATAAGCCGCCCTGCAGTGAGAACCGGAGGAATAAGAAGTAATCAGAAAGCGGGTCCTTTTGGTCCTTCAAAAAGGACTAAAATCAGAAGGCTTATTTTACAGAAGGAAGAGTTTTACTGGCTGTAGTGATTTGCTCTAAGTAGAATTTACATGGAACTTAGTCTAGGTCATAGAACTAAACCTTAAATTGTTAAAACTAAACTAACGAAAAAAAATAGCATTTTAAAATCCATATAGCAATCTGTCAAAGGTAGCTTGGAGGTAAAAGACATGCATCGTTCCTGAGCAAGGAAAGAATAAAAGCAGGATTGAAAGTTTAGCCTGACCTGTTTAAGCATGTCAAATTCTCAGTTATATTCTGATGAATTTGTAAGCGGATATTCAACTTGGCTCTTGTTGCAGATTCTCTACATGTCAGAGCATGCAGAGCTGGAGTATGGACAGAGGGATGCGCACACAAGGGCAGTACAGCATGTCCTCTTCCCAAGTCGTTTTTTCTACTGTATTCTTGTCCCTAGCTCTGGTAGCCAGCTTCGCTGGAAGAAGTCACCATCATTTCCTTCTCATTTGAGTAACAGATTTTAACAATAAACTGCTACCAGGTGTAGAGGTGGACTTTTTGGAAACAAGGTGAGCAGGCGAAGAGTCTGTCTTCAGAGTTTCACTGGTTTTCAGTGTTGCTTATATTCAGGTGGGGGCACTTTGTCTCCTATCATCCTTTCAATCTCCACCTGCAGGATATTCCATGCAGGAATCCCCAGAATTTACAACTGTGCATTATTACACATACCCAGTTAACATATTTTTAAAGACACCAAAAAAGCGTTACTTTTAGCTAAAATAATTTTCTCTTAATACTGGGAAAGTTTAACATATTTCCACAGTATTAAAAATCAACATTCTTTGTATTAGACTGACTTTTGATATTTCATATGAAAATGGATAGCATATAAGAAAAGGCAAACATGGTCTTATCTTCTATAGCGATTAATGGCTGCATGATTTCCACGTAGATGCATAGGTAATACCAGGATTTATCCTGCATTCATCATATAGACATAGCTATCAAGAGCAGACCAGCAGATCATTTGGACAGTGTGTTTTTGTGTCTGGAACAAAGTGCTAAGTTAAAAAAAACAAACAAAAAAACACTTGAAGATTGTCTTCTGTATTGTTTCAATTTACATAAAAATTAATAACTATATACATAAGTTTAAGTGCACCTAAAATGAAAACGGGAACATGAATGTTTATGGGTGTGAGCATGTGAATGCTGGATAAAACATTCAAACAAGAATTCAAGGCAGCATTTGGTTGTCTAAGTATTTTTATGGCACCATTTTAAGAATTCTGATTGTGTTTCTTCAAATGAAGCCGAGTCCCGAGGGAAACAGAAGGTGTCCTTTGGAGGACCTGTTGGATCTCTCCATGTGAGGAAGCAGATGGAACTTGCAGCTTGTTCTTCCACTTTTGTGTGAAGATATTTTTGGTAAAAGAGGAGAATTCTGGTCTCTGCGCTACTGCTCACTTGGTGTGTAATCTTTAACACATCATAAATACTCTTCCAAGGCCACTTCCTATGAAGTGCTGAGTATCTTCATGCAATATTGAGACAATGTAGAAACATTTCACAGAAAAAAACATAAATTTCCCTGTCAGGAAAAAAAAAAATAGCTATTGCATGGAGTCCTACTCTACACTATTCTAACTCCTCGGACATCAGCTGAAGACTCAGAATCTCATAAAAGGCATCCAGCATTGTTTAGTATCTGGCCAAGGGACTTTGTGAAGATCATTTCAGGTGGGATTCATCTCAATTAACTTAATTAATAGCCTTAATTTTCAGTGTCTAAAATAATCTTCCAGGTTTTCCTAAGGACAGTGGAGTGACATAAGCACCTACAAATACCACTTTATTCCTTGCTAAGGTGAGAGCCTTAAAAGGGGTATAACGACTCCAAAAATGTCAAGCAGTATAGTTATCACAGGTCGTCCCTATGACTCTCTGCGTTTCTTTAGGTAGGTGTCACAGTTTCACTTTGGGGAAGCTGAAATACTGGGGTGTGGTTGTTCGAAAGCAAGCAGTTCTCATCACTGTCACATGAAGCAAGCTTTAATCTTCTGGAGGAGAACGGTCAGAAGTTTCCTTCACAATTCCAGATGACCAGCCTCAGCCTGGAGCAGCAGAACCATAGAGAGACTGAAGCATTGCCTCAACCCGTCCCTTCTCCCCCCAACTTAATGTGAGCTTCTCAGTCAACCTGTAGGAATATCAGCCACAGGAACAGTTTCCTTACGGTAAATTCTCTTCCAGTTTGAGTCCTTTAGCCAAGATGATATATTTTCAAATACTATATTTTAACTCAGAAAGTTTGCATAAACTTTATGCAAAAAA
>VZTV01076564.1:0-20498 GCA_013400875.1 Anhinga rufa
ATATTATATTAGTGTCAGATGAAGACTATGACATTTGATGTTCCCATGGTCTTCACCACACTGAACTTTCATCAAATTACTTCACAGCACTCTTTGAAAGCTCTGCAGTATTCTGAGCTGCAACAGGAGAGAGGAATTCATAATTAGTAAAACCTCCCCCACACCCACACTTCCTCACAATAATCTCCAGAGCAAGGCCCAGAAAAAAACTTTCAAATGCAAATGTTCTACAACGGGAAGTCCCAAAAAGATACAAATGAAGCTAGCCAGTGGCAGAACAGATTTTTAAGTGACAAAAATAGTTTAAAAAAGAAAATTAAAAAAATGTAAAATGAAGCCTTACAAGATTAAAATCTGGTGTCTAAATCACCCATCTAAATACAAAGGAGAAAGGCCTAACACCGTTTTCAGCAGCTCTCATCTGTCTTTCAAACAACAGTGGTTAAATGAGACCTTATATTATCATTAGTTTAGCAAGAAGAATTAAAGTTCAAATGTATATGTTTAGGAGCAACTTGCTTTCCATACAAAAGCAGTGAGCAGACACTTTCTCTGGTCACTTGGTAAAAATTAGAAAATTAGGCAGCTTCTCTCAGGGCACATCATAAAAACAGGTTCAGCCATCATTGACTGGGAGGAAGCCATCGTTGTCATTGAAGGTGTGTATTAAGAAAGGTTGTGTCCGTTTTGGAAGCACTGTGTGTTTTCACATAGTCCAAGACCAGACACTGAGAAGACCACTGGGTACACTGAGCTTCTGTGACTGCCACAAATCCAAGAAAGGATACAGAAAACTATCCCACTCCCCAAAACTCACTTAAAAAAAAATTAATTCTGGATAATTAGGTAGAAACAGAACGTGAAAACCCTCAACACGCTTTCTCTGCGCTTATCTACCCCTCTTGCTAATAATCTTAAGAAAGCATACAATGGAGAGTAAGTATTACCTCAGAGTGAAGCTACTGAATGAAGATGCTGGAGACCTTCAGCCATTTCTCAGGGAGGCCACAAAACTTTTGAGGTTCCCTAAGTCAGTCACTTCATTTCCATTGACTTCAGGTAAAGGTATTTATCTTATTTTGGCTCACTACTTTATATATAAACTTGACATGCTCCCACTTCCATTTCTTTGCTTTTTCTCTGGTTTGCTGTTTCTAGAACCAAAATTAAGGATGGTTCCAATATTGTCCTTTACAATGTTTTCTAGCAGCAAAGTATTATGTACAAACACTTAATAGTATTGCTGACTAGTGGTGTCACGGTACAACCCAAGGCCCCAGTTGCCACAAACCCCTCTTCTGGTAGGCATTGTACACACCATAAATGGTGTTTAACACACTGTAAAAGGTCAGCAAAAAAGCTATAAATAACTCAAAGGATTAACAGAAGTTTCTCATATACTTTCTTCTGTGGGAGAAACAGAAGTTTCTCCCACAAATACATTAAAAAAACATTATATGGTGCATGTCTTACATAGGGGGTGGCACATGCCAGCAAGTGACTGCTCATCTTTACCACTTTCAGAGATATTGTTGATAGACTTGGCACTAAGCCTACTAAAATTTTCTTTGGTAAGATAACTATCTGACTTTGCTGGACATGTTACAGAAAGTTTCCAAGGTTGTGGTTGTTCTAATGTGGGAACTTCACTCTTATCCATGTTCTACAAGCAGGTTCATCAGCTGGAAAGCATACTTGAAACAAGTCATGTTCTTACTATGACATATCATTATCTTTACGCATTTGCATCACATTTATGTTTTTAGCCTTAACACACATTTAGCCTAAAACACACATTTCAAATCAACTGCGATCCTTTCAAACATAATGTTATTCATCTGCATAATTATTTAGAGGATCAGGTCCCTGAAGTCCTCAATGCATTTCTCATCAACTTCCAGAAGGTTTGGGTTGTTGTTTTGTAAATTATTTTATTTTATATGTACTTAAAGGCATAGAGAACATTTGGGAAGAAATAAAACTTTTTTTTCATGAATATTTATTACTTTTATACTGAAAAATATCTCTTACTGGAGAAACTCTCACGTAACCAAACTTATTGCATGCTGAGTTATTATAATGAAGTGCCTTCCTTCATTTTCTGTATGTATTACATACATATTGGTCAGAAAGCTCATATAGAAATGAACAACTATCTATGAACAGGATGAATATTTAACATATGATAAAATTGACTTATTTACTATGAATTACCATAGAAGAAATGTGCAGACACATTCAGAGGGTCTGAAACATGTAGTGCCACCAAAATGGATAAATCAATGCTTAGGTAATTATTTTAACCATGACACTCTAGCATAAACATTTATCAGAAAAAAATGCAACATATAATTCCATTTTATGAAAGCCTAGTGTAATGGCTACTTAAAGAAGATAAATGGAAGGTGGCTTAAGAGAAGTCATGTTAGGTCCAAGACTAAATCTTGGACAAAACCTTTTGCAAAAGTTATTCTCTATGGCTAAATGTGAAGCACTATGAGGTTTCTAGATTTCAAACTCCTTCCATTTGTGGGAATCACCAGCAATTTCAAGCCAGCTGAAACTGGATGTTGCACAGGAGGTTTGGATTATAACTACCTGCTTTACTTTTGCTCTGTATAAACGGTGCACTGCCTGTTGATCCCCTGGCCACCTTGAAGCAATATATTTCTTTTGGTCACTCTTAAGTTTTAGAAACACTTAGAAAATGTTAAGGAGAGGTAGGGGAAGTATTTCTGAGGCATAGTGTCTTTCAGCAGCCCTGTTTGCAATTCCAAAAGGTGTCTGCACTTAAATAGTTTGGTATGTTAAAGCCTGTATGAGAATCATGTAGCTAATTATTCTTGCTTCACAAACAGTTCTGCCACAAACCCAGCAGAGCAAGCACTGTCTCCAGTCTATTAATCTACCTGTTACCGTAATATTTTTGTGCGATATGTTGAGGTAGAGTTTATATCTAAAGATGGGTCTAGCTCCCTCATAATTTTAAGATTTAGCTTTTCAGATACCTGTCAGGAGAGATGTTGCTTAGCCAGTGAAGTATACCTGTCCTGAAAAACTATGAAATGTATTGCCCAGTGGGACCTTTGCCAAGAGTTTCATTCTTTTTTCTCTTAATTCAAATAATTCTTATCACTAAATATGTAGGATGTGCCCAAATGAGTACAAACAGAAGCTAGATATAGAAGATTATTTTCTTGATAAGCCATCGAATGTTAATTAGATCCTTGGTTCTGTCTTGCTCTGCTGTGTAACCCTAGATGCAGAGCTTGAGTAACTCGTGTAAAATAGAACAATACGTCCCTGTCTCAGCACGTAGTGTGTGCACGCTCACTTCAAAGAAGGAACTGTCTTCTGTTCAAAGCCCTCTTCTCCCTGTATTCATGCTGAACTAACAGTCTTAAAGAAAGTATGTCAACAACATTCACTAGGCATATTGCATTACACAGCACCAAAGTGAGGTTCAAGCCTCAATCACTAGTGCGTATATGGCTTTAATGAGCTTTTCTTCAGTAGGTCAGAATTATTATTCTCATGTCACAGATGGAAAACCAAGATAAGGAAAGGGAATATCATCTCCTTTACAAGGTCACTCCATGTGTCACTGGCAAACTTGGGTACAAACTCGGGAGTTTTTTGGGTAGCACTCAGTACCCTGTTGTAAGCAGCACTGATTCTGATCACTTGAAGAATAGCTGTAGCCAAACTCACCAAAATCAAGACCCAGTGCTTCCCTAACACAGGATTCTAGCAAGAGGTACTTAACGTCACAGGATAAGAGTGACTAATAATGAAAATACTGAAATGACAAAAATAGACTTTGTAGTAGTAAAGAAAGTCAATCTATATTTTAACATTTGTGCATTCTACTTGAGACATTTCTAAAAATGATCTCCTTCTTACTGTTGTCATTGCTTTTCTTGACTCATGGGACGCCGAGATGGAAATAAAGAATAACTAACTGAAGCTTCAGCTGTGATGGTGCCTATAATTATTGATGCATGGGTCTTACTTCTCAAAGCTCACAGCCAAAATTAGCCAGGACAGAATATATCTTTAACAATAGATAAAGTACAGGAATAGGACTGGCACAGTAGGATTGCTTTATATCCAGAAGAGTCAAACTCAAAATGTTTAAAATTAAGGACTTCACAGTCACAATATTTGTTTGTTTCCTGGTATTCCTCTTACAAAGATACAAACAGATGAGAACATTCATGATTTCTCAATTCTACCATCAAATGCTTTGCAGAGACCTTTGACTATAAGCTTGAGTGGGAGTAAAATGAAGAGCTACTTAAATAGCAATACTGAACTTAACAGCTCAGCAACGTGTGAACATTCTTTAATCTTGATCCAATAGTCAAATCATGGCCAAGATAATAGCACCACGGGTTTATTTTGTATTCATTTAAGGTTTTACACCAGTACTGGAACAAAGCCCCTTACACTACTCTATCATAACCACATTATTTTCCCTTAATCTCAATGTTCACCTCTCCCAGCTCTCTAAATTTCCAGACAGAAAGGCATAACTTCCATCACACGCCAAGGATAAGGCCCCACAAATCACCATCTTGTCCACCAGTTTCCTGTGAAAGACACAGTGATGCTGTGGTTGTAAACAACAATGCTAACAGAGCTGATCCACAGAAAATAACATATTGAGAAGGAAAGCAAGGAAAAAAGGAAAATAATGAAAAAAGGAAAGCAAAAACCTTCCTTTACTCAGGTTCCTGAGTGCCCACTAGCTTGGTATGCAAACAGTAAAGACAGCTTTCCTTTGAAGTCATGCCTGTCTTTTTGCAAGTCATTTTGCAGCAGGATTCCAGGCACATAACCACTGAGCAAATACCACATGGTAAACTATAAACACATATTTATATAGGGCACAAATAGGGATTTGGAGCACAGCATCATTAAAGTAATTCAGCTGAACATTGATAGTCTACTTAAGAAAAAAAAAAGGAAAAGGAAAAGGAAAAGGAAAAGGAAAAGGAAAAAGAAAAGGAAAAGGAAAAGGAAAAAAGATAAAAAGAAAAAGAGAGAAAAAGAGAGAAAAAGAGAGAAAAAGAGAGAAAAAGTGAGAAAAAGAGAGAAAAAGAGAGAAAAAGAGAAAAAGAAAATTTTTTACAGTGGTCCTGATGAAAGTATTTGCCAAACATCAGCCTTCACGTGAATCAATTAGATTATGACACTAATACAATAGATAAAGCAGATTACTTTTTCTCATTCTATTACAAACTTGATACATAGTAACACGTTAATTACATTTCTTATGAGAAAACGGTGAACACATCAGGCCATAAAAAAATCAAAATTGTGTTACATTTTTCACATTCATAACTCAGCACATTCATGTACTATGCTATTACATATGAGTTTCCTTTAACAGTATTGGTATGTCTACCCTTATGAAAAAGAAAATACATTCCTTTATAGCACAATGGTATGCCAGTGATTAATTCATACCAAAACCAAGAGACACTCTGTTGGAAAAAAGCATGTCTAATTATTTTTGTATTGCATATACACAAGATTACAATAGATTTAAAAAAAAAAAAGCCTTAATTTGTTGAGAATGTACTATTTAATTAATTAGAAATTCAAAATTCTTAGCAAAAGTGCAGTGTTACATTTTAGTGTTTCAGACTGGGTAATCAGAGTATGCACAAGACATGGTGTAATATTACAATACAAACATCTTGAATATATGCAAATATTAAATACATATTCATTTTCACACTGTTTGCTTCCATTTCTTCACATGTTTTTCTCCATATTATTGGAATGGTATTGGACATTTGTTCAAGTTTTTCTTACACATTTATGGGATCACAATTCTTTCCATAGCAACCATGAGAGAGATTCAGGATGTGTGAGGTTAATGACAGGTGAACAGGCACAGAAAATGTTAGCGGTGTTGAGATGGAGAGGATGGTATAGATCCATCTCATCTTCTAACTGAAAACTGCTGTGAAATTCTGTAAAATAAAGGCTTTGACAAACTGAGAAATAAAAGATACTTCTCTCATGTTCATTTTTCACATAAGTCAAAGCATGATACATGAAAACAGAAAACATTGCCCAGTTTATATAAAGAGTATAAAGAAACTTGTCACCTCATATACTTTTGTGTGGTGTCATTTTAGTCAGCATTAAAAATCAGGCCCCTTCTAAAACCACTTTACACACATGGAATTCAGACGGGTGTTTCAGGTGAAGCCACCCTGAGTGAGCTCAGCAGTCTGTCAGTGCACAGTGCCCTGGCTGCGTACGATGCCCACCCGCCTCTCACAGGACACACTGAAAACAGGGAAAATGGGGGTGTTCCAGCTACTTCTGAAACCTACATTTCTCCTTTTGTCACTTTTATTTATCCGGGGCCTGCCTGGGCATGTAAACGCTAGAAGCCCAGGGCAAACCCTGGGCACCACCAACAACACTTGGAGCGCAAGGGAGATCTGGAAAGAGCAGTAATGCTACAAACTAAAATACACGTGGAAAAAAGCTTCTAAATCAGTACCACTGATGAAACAGATGCATAAAATGTTGATATCAATAGTCAATAAAGAGAAAGGTGGGTGCTAATCTGTTAGATATCTAGAGAAATTCATTTACCCTTAACATGCCTGTATGGTGTACGATCACTGCTCCACACAGTGATAACGTTTTCCAAAAAATTTAAAAAATATCGTAATAATATTAATGAAAAAAATTTAAAAATAGTACCTTGAATTACTCTTACAATGTTACCACTGAAGTGCTGCAACAGTTCCTCAGGACAACCCCCCCCCTCAGCGGCAGCAGCACTGAACCTCCCCGTGTGCTGCCAGGGCTGGGCGGTGAGGCCACACAAAGATGGCGCCCAGCCAGCCGCCCCTCAGCGCTGGGCCCGGCTCAAGCAGCGGCCCGGCGGCACCAGCGCTCCCTCTTGCAGGTCCCAGCCTGCCCGGTTTTGTTCGGGGTGGCACGCTCGCTGTCTCTTTTGATCCTCCAGCCTAACTAGGCCTAACTCTGAGTCGGGTCTGGAGCGTGGAGGCTAACACACAGGCACTCACGCTACGTCGCGTTCTCTACAGCCACTGTATTTGGGATGGAGTATTCCCCAGAATTACAGAAAACGAGCATAAGAAAGCAAATAAGGTGAAACTTAAATACTTTTAAAAGTTAAATGACTGTTTACAATTTCTTTGCCTTGGTTTTGGTAGCAGTAGAAATACAGAGAGGGCAAGATCCTGACAGACATCTGCAGGAGTTGGTGAGTCACCAGGGCACGCACCGGCGTGAGGAGAGGGACGGCACCTCAGCAAACCAGCCCGCGGGTCAGTATGTGTCACACACCGCAAAAGACCTTCAGTGAGAAGTTAATGGCATCTTTTTAGGTGGCGATACGTGTGTCAAGGACTTGAAATCAGAAGGAGATGAACAAAAGGATGCTGTTTAAAAATAATATGTGCACTTAAAAAAATATCAAAATCTTTTGGTTTTTTTTAAAGTTTTATCATTGAAGAAGGTATTTACCTGTAGGAGCATGCAGCTGTTGAAGAGATATTATTTTAGCCATTTTGTTTTGTCTTCAGAGCCAGAAGCCTGGGATAAGCACCACAAAGTAGGGAAACTGTTTCAAGAACTAAATGTTGAACTGAATTATTATAGTTTTGCAATTGTTCTTTTTCCTTGTAATGGACTGAAAAGCAAAAAAGCCCTGACACAAACCACCCCAGTCTCAGTTCAGTTGCTAACAGTACCCTGTTACAAGTCTAGGCCCAGTATATTGAACTGTCTTACAAGAAGTTGGGAGAAGCCCAGAAATATAGCCCCTTGGTTTAATAAAGATTAAGTATTCAAAAGCCTGGGTTGACCTAACCCTAGTCTCAAACTGGACAGTATCAACTGTTAGGGAGTGTGAAAGTTGTGCCACAAAGCTGTTGCCAAATATTCATTATGTTTTCCCAGACATACAAACACTATTTTCATTCTGGTGGCACAAATCAAAAGTATTCACTTTCCCTAATACATACAAGGGAAAAAATCCTTATAATAATTCTCTTTAAGTAAGCAACTAAACTCTAAAATGAAATCACTGTTTTCCTTCAGCTTTTTCCATCCAGAGACATAGCTACCAATGCATTTCATTAGACAGAAGGTGAAGAGGATAAAGAGACAGATAAAATGAAATGAACAGTTTTCAATTTTTTAAAAAAACTTTGCTCGTCTCATGCCTGTAGAAGGTGAAAATAAAAGATATGTAAAAAGAAAGAAGCTGTTTAGCATCCTCCCCAATAATATGGGGAAATTACATGTTTCTTCTGTAAGAGGTATTTTAGCACAGTAGGATGTTCTTATGTTGTGACAAGATAATGCGTGTGTAAAACACTCTTATAATTTAGCTGTCACACAGATGCGCCTACTCAAGTGCATGTATGTCAATGGAGAATTAGCTTTGATCTGTAAAATACATCAGATGGTTTCCATTCCTTATGCTGAATCAACTCAGTTTGAGAAGAAATTAACCATCTGACCATCTTTCTTATAGCCATTGTCAGAGTGTTTAATCTCTGGGGCTGATGCTGTGACTGCATGGAGCTGTTTACAGGGTAAAAAAATAATGTCAACATAGACAAAAATCACATTTTAATGGTTTTTATCTTAGCACTTCCCCTTTAAGGCATCCTAGACATTTAAGGGCCATCAGGGTAACACACTATCCAGCAAATTTTTCTGGGAAGAAATAAAAATACAGTATTTAATTCTGAATAGACACTAAACTTTGGAACTGAGAAATACATTTTCTGTAGCTTTTGTAATTTCAGCATTAGAGATCCAGATATAAAAATAGAATTCTTTTTACAACTATGCCTGCCAACACTAAAAGACTGGCTTAAACTTGTAGTAGTTTAAGCTATTTAAGTTTAATACCACAGCTGGTACTAAGTTTTTTTCACTATAATGATTCTTCCAAATACAACTCGACTTCAGCCTAGACTCCGAGTTCTTCAGTATGTGCTTCTTCAGAAAATTAAGACACAAAAAAAAAAAAAAACAGAAAGAAAAAGTGACTCCAGTTTCCAGGAATCAGATCATGAAGAAAGGCAAATAATATGTGCACACTGTAAAATCTAGGGTGAAAATTTTGAACTGTTTTGAGGAGTCAGTATGCTTTGAAGCTGACACTTGATTTGAGGGACTCAGATCTGGGAGCTGCCTCCTACTTTGCTCATTTACCTTCTGCACATGCTCACTTGGATGCACAAAATACTAAGAAATTCCAATGTTCTTTCTACACTGAGAATGCTTCTCAGTCTCTAAAGTTCAGCTGCTGCTGCAATTCATCTGTACCTTTTCTTTTGGTATGTGGGAAAAAAAGGCTAAACATCATAGCAGGAAAAAAAAAACCAGCTTAAATAAGGTCTTCATCTCAAATATTCCTCTCTGCCGTACATATTGTGGTGCTCCAAAGTCTTACCTGTAGGCACAGACAAGTCCTTAATTAAGAATCTCATGGCAGAGGTTGCCTACAGTCGTCTAATGCAGCATGAAAAAGAGGACCCAGCACGACAAATGAAAAATTACGCCCGTACTTGTTCTTAAGCACATTACATGTTTGGCTCTTCCCATCTCTGACCATTTTACTGTTTCTAAAGACTACTTTCATAGAGTGAAAACATATATTTTGAGGAATCTAGAAGCTTTTACTGCTGGTACTCCACTGCCATAAATAAATATGCCTATATGCTAACATAATAGATATGGTAATACAAGTGAAGGAAAATAAACAAAAGAGAATACCTGCACATAGATGGGCTATCTCAGCATCCAGCGAAATTCAGGTGATAAGGCAGACAAAGATGAAGTGGTGGTAGTATTTTTTAAACCTCTCAACTGATGGAGTAGGACTGTAGAGAAGAATGGGAACTGTGGTGAACAACCAGAACCAGGCCATTTGGACAGGAGACAGGGAAGAGAACAGCCAAGTCTCCTTTATGTCTACCCGTGGCTGTGTATATATATGTGTGTGGCTATTAGTTGTACTACTAAATAACAGTTACATCTCTGAACAATAGTTACATCTCTGAATATCAAAATAAATATAATTCCCATATTTTCACTGCCTTCCAAAAATTATTCTATGTGAAGAGGTCACAGTTAGTTAGTTACACACAAGAGTTAATTATGCTTGTAGATTCAGCCAGACCAGGGAAGGTCGAGCAGTAATCCAGCCTGTAAAGACTTTTTGCAAAGCCACAGGAATCAACAGCTTTGTCACCAACTCTTCATCTGGAGAATCAGCTCTCCTCTGGTCTTCCCAAGGCAGCTCATGTCTATTTTCCCAGTGATACCAGCTTCGGTTAACTGCTTATCTGCTTTCCCTCAAGCACCTGTGTACTTTCTTCCTCATGTGGCAGTAGCAACAACCTCCATCCCTGCAGAAAACAACCTCCTAGGCCTCTTTCAAGTCCCCCTTCACCACTAAGTCCGACTTTGAAGCCAGTACTCTCAGCTAATGATGACCAGGTAGGTGGTAAACTGCAGAGGCTGTTAGTGGTTGGTTGACTATGGTTCTCTCCCTCCTGGGAAGAAATATCTATTTCAATTTTCCTCTCTTCTCTTTGCCTATAACCCCCATCCCCTTGCCCTGCAAATATGAGGGAGGAAATAACAAACCAAACCAGAATAAAAATCCTGACCTACTTTATTCTTCCCCAAGTTCCAGAGAAATTATTCCTCTCTTTCTCAGATATTTAGGTTTTGGGGTTGTTTTTTTGTTGTTTATTATTTTTTTAATACCATCATGCTTCAGTGGTCTGTCTTCACTGCTTTCTCTAATGATTCTTCTGATATCCCCGACTTCAGACACACACTATCATTTTACTATGTACTTATGTAAAATACAGTAGATGGGATTTCATCTTGATCTGTATTCTTGGCTGCAATTGTTGGACTGCAAAAGGACTAGTAGTAACAGGTGCACATAGAACTAAACTCGAGTCGGATGAGATTTGTTGTGAGAAAGTACCAAAGTGGAATGTAAACCTGGTAAAGACAGCATTTTTTGCTTAAGTCTGAACAAAAAAAAGAGATGGCCAAAAAAGTGTGTATGCACTTTTGGGTCCATTAAAAATGTAGCATTTTTATCTGCAAAAGTTGATTATATACAAGCTGTAGGTTTGTTTCTGGCTTGAAAAATATAAATTTTCAGAGCCAGAATGTGAGTAGGCAGAAAAACTTAATAGATCTGTCCTCAGAATACATTCAGGAAGAAACTTGTATACCTTGTCATATAAAGAGTTTAATGGCTTCCAGATACACAGTGTTGTCCAATAATCAAACAGAATTAAAGTGCAATTAATTACACAGTTTGAAATTAATGTATTAGTTACTTGATGGCACCATTTCTATCTCTAATAGACTTCAAGCTGTATAACCAAATTAGAAAGTGGAACCACAACACAGCATGATTTGCTGTATGCACAGATAATAGACAGTGGCCATTAACTACCTTTAATGGTTTACACACCAAGAATTCGCTGAAGAAAGGTCTACAACAAGTATCCAAATAATATATACTACAGTGAAGATGAAAACAGGCATTCCCTACTCCCTGATGGAAAGGTACCTGCAGTAGTTGAAGCAGTAATAACTCATAGGGCAAGAAAACCTGGGCTAACTACCAAAGTACAGAAAACATCAAATAACCAGTGTTTATTTGATGAAGGTTTGAAGTGACCTGCCACAAAAAGAACCAGTCATGATTTGCTGCAGAATGCCAAGTTTGTCGATTCATTTTTGTTCTTTTAAGTAAAATAACACACACACACACACACAGCTGTTTTAGAGTCAGTAGTGAGTAAAGCATTGTGCTGAAATTTCCAAATGTTTCACAGCATCTGAAGTGCAAAGAAGTGATATAGTGTCTCCCTCCAGCTTCCTTAAAGTAACACATACAGACTACACAGAAAATCTCTGCAGGACAAGGGAAAGGAATGAACTTCTGGCCACTATTTGAGAGCCTTTCAATAGGCTGCCACTTCTGTGCAACCAGGAAGCAACATTCTGTTACTCATCACACGATTTATTTATTACTGTCATAAAATAGGATTCGAAGGGTTTAGGATTTGATGGAGATACATAGCACAAATCTTTTACAAGCAGCAATGTGGTCTATAAATTTGCTTTACTTATACAGCTTTTCTAAAAATAACACACAAACACATCTCAATATAACTTTTTGAGCTTGCCACTTGTCTTTGCCTTCAAAACAAAAGTTTTGTGGACAGTAAGTGCATTAGAAATGCTAATTTGCTGTTTTAGAAAAAGGGTAGACCTGTACCAAATGAGCAAAAATGTGAAACAGCTACATCAAAGTATATTTCTATTCTTAAAATTAACACAGACAACAGGACAGATATCACAATATTGTCATAGTACCACAAATTATATGTAAATTAATGACAACACAACCATCCATTCCCAAAAGCTGATACTTGGAAATGTACAAAAAAATCTTCAGTAATCTTCTAGGCAATTTTCGAGCAATCAGTTAGGCAGTCTGAAGCCATTCTTCATTAAGCATAACTAATTGCAAATTTTATGATACTCATAAGCAGCATTAGCTAGTAAAATAAAACTGCTATAAAAGAAACTTCTCTTCAGTGTCTAGTGTTACGCTAGACATACCTGCAGTGCCAGCTACCTTAATAAGCATGATCTGACCTTAACTCATCACATCATTACAGAATTTTTGCTCTAACATTAAAAGCTAGAGGTTTCCTTCTGAGAATTACCTTAATAAAATTACCTACGTATTGTTTTTATCCACTATACATACCATATACAAACGACATACACATGGCTTGTACTCATGTCTGTATGCCATATCTTTGTGTAAATAAGCCTTAATTATGTCAGTCATCACTAGATAAATCAGTTCTTAGATTGAAAAAAGACATAAAAAAAATAAATCAATCAACAAAGTCAAGCTGATGGAGTCACACAAGATGGAGAACCAAGGACTGCCATTCTTCCCCCTAAGCCTCTGCTTGGCAGAAGTCATGCTGTCCTGTGGGAGCTACTGCTTAGATATGATTATACTACCAACAAAAATTGCAACTTAAACTTTGGATTTAAGCTTTATAGATGCTAAGACATTGGCCCACCTTGGTAAGATCTGCCATTGCTGTGCATGCTTCTGTGCGGTAAATGCAGCTTCCTTGCCTCTTCCCCTCAGCATGAAAATACAGAACTGACTCATAGCAGTGTTGCTCTCTGGATAAAAGTACTGCTGGTTGTTTCATTACAAAGGGATTTCCTAAATGAACTTTGTGACTACCTTAGTTTGAAGGCTGACCTATGAAAAGTAAAATTTTGTAGAGCACTTGAAGGCCTTCTGGTAATTCAACACAAAATACTCTCTATACAGACACAATGAGCTCTTGATACATAACTTTAGCTCTTCCCTATCAGCCTTATAAAAAATTCAGTCATAAATTAAATACTGTTAGCATTGTTTACACTTACATTGTGTATTAGCAATAGAGTTAAGAGCTGAAATAACAAGGTATTTTCTAATTTCACTGGAAAGAAAAAGAAAATAATTAGCATGAAATGCTCTATATGTGTGCAACTAGAGGTCCCAGAGCTTTCCAGGGAAAAAGAAAAAAAAAAAAAAAAGGAAAAAGAAAACCAAGCTATTTCACCCATAAAACCACTTCAAATTAACAGCATACTTTTCTTATTTTGTGATAATTCTTTTTAAAACAGAGGATTGGCAATCCCCCATTCAGTCCCCATATGTACAGATGTATATCTGTCATTTCTTTCTCCAAAAAGCCAGAATAATGTATACAAGCAATGTGTCTTTGCCACACCAAGGTAACACCAAGGCAACAAGAATGCTGGGAAGAAGAAAAGAAAACTGCAGTCTCGCTCACTGGACCCACGAGGTGGTCACTGCAGCCTCTAAGAAGACCACGTAGCACAGGATTGCTCTGTGTTCCCTTGTGAAGGAGGGAGGACAAATGGAAAGGCAAGTCTCCCTTCTGCAAATCTTGCCTTAACTCACTATAAGATTAGAGCAGTACATTCCTACTCATAGCCTCACTGTCCTAGTTCTATGGCTTTTGCACCCAACTGCTTATGAGCCTGTATTATTCAGTGCATCGGACAAGTGCACTATTGGATCTAGTATTTGTGAAGTTAAAACTGTCTGTTTTGCAAGGTTTCTTTTGAACAGGACTTTTGTCATGAAAAAAGAAGGGCAACTATACCCTTAGAGAGGATTATTAAAAGACCCTTATATTATACCTTGAAAGTAAACTTTGTGTGCAAAATTTTATGTTGCTGTAAAGGACTAGTGAATCAACTGACAAATTAATATAACCACTCTAGTTCCAATAGTTTGCATTTACTACAATTTTTCTCTCCGTGTTTTAAAATCAGACTGAAAAAAATTATTCAGCTCAGCCATGTGCAAATAGGACAGACCTGAAGTGATAAATACAGATTTCAAAATATCAGTAGAATATTGTGTTAGTAATTTACATCTGAAGCACTAAGAAAGAATTACTTTTAAGCAAAACAGTGATACAGACAGTCAGTGTCCCCCTTACCATCTTAGGATTAAAGTGTCCACTGAAGTTAGCAACAACTTGTCCTTGGATTTCAGTTGGCATCAAAAGGTTCTTCGCAACTTTGTGACTTTGTTCCCAGCTGGTGGCTGTTTATTAATTTTTAACAAAACAGTAAGTAAGTAAGTAACAATAAGTAAAATGAATCACACTGACAATAAGATGCAAGAAATAAGTCGCTTCCCAGTTCAAATGTGCAATGAAAGCAATGAAATATAAATTTTCAACAAATTCTGTTACCAAACCTTTGTTGTTATCACCTAACAGGCTTTAAGAGTTGGAAATATTTCTTTTATTCATTGTCTCATTTTAAATTGTTTTATCTTCCCTGGAGTACCTGGACTTCAGAAGGGTCATATTTTATCAACGTCTTTATGGTGAGTCAGTGAATAGCAGGATTCCCAGCTGGACTCTTGCTTCTGCTCTTCAGCTGGATTTGATCTGACTCTCATGAGCTCAAGACTTGCATCATTCAGAAAAATTATTCAAATAACTCCAGCATCAAAGTTGTTCATTGAGAAGTTGGTTTTTTCCCTCTTTACACAGAGAACTAGCTGTGTTATTAGCATACTGTTCAGCCAGCTTCCCACTCCCTGTTTTAAATTCAGGGCCAAGGTCATTTTTACATTATCTGCTACAGACAGATTTTAAACACACCAGCGAGATGTTGCTTCCATTTTAAAAACATAGCTGTGGAAAGTGTTTTATGTCATACCAATGGTATCCTGGGCTGCATTAAAAGGAGTGTGGCCAGCAGGTCGAGGGAGGTCATCCTGCCCCTCTGCTCTGCCCTGGGGAGGCCGCAGCTGGAATGCTGTGTCCAGTGCTGGGCCCCCAGTTCAAGGACAGGGAGCTGCTGGAGCAAGGCCAGTGCAGAGCCACAAGGATGCTCAGGGGATGGAGCATCTCCCTGATGAGGAAAGGCTGAGACGCCTGGGTTTGTTCAGCCTGGAGAAGAGAAGGCTGAGGGGGGATCTCATCAGTGCTTATCAGTATCTGAAGGGTGGGTGTCAGGAGGATGGCACTGGACTCTTCTCAGCGGTGCCTGACGACAGGACAAGGAGCAACGGGCACAAGTTGGAACACAGGAGGTTCCACTTAAATATGAGGAAAAACTCCTTTGCTGTGCGGGTGCCAGAGCGGTGGCACAGGCTGCCCAGAGAGGCTGTGGAGTCTCCTTCCCTGGAGCCATTCACACCCCGCCTGGACGCGGTCCTGTGCCCCCTGCTCTAGGTGTGCCTGCTCACGCAGGGGGGCTGAACAAGGGGATCTCTGGAGGTCCCTTCCAACCCCCACCGTTCTGTGATTCTGTCATAACAAAAGAAACCTGAGGATTTTGGAATAGTTGTAAAGTAACTCAAACTAGGAAGGGAACCCACATGATGTTGCAAAGAAGCAGTTAACAATATATTGCACTGAAAGTACAGAATACTAGAGAGATCAGCAATCCTGAGAATTCTGTAAAAGCATATTAAAATCTTGGGAATAAAAGAAATGTGATGACTCGTATATTAGCAGTGTTATTAACAACATTCAAAAATGTCTGTCCGAACAACAACTTCAGAAGCAGCACCCACTCTTGCAAGAAAAATTCTGCCACAAGTTTGTAGTAAAATCTCTCTCAGTGCAGTGAAAATCTTCTATTGCTCAACAATGACAGCTTGATGTTCACTTGGGAGATCACTAATGTACACTACGTATTTACAGCTCACTTGAACTATCCTGGGAAATTCTGTGAAGCTAATCACATATACCAACTCATACTTATTTAACCAACTACTTAAATAAAGAATTGAGTTGACGTTTTCATCTTCTGCCGTAGGCAGCCCATGTCAGGGGTGCCCTGGTAAAATCATCCACACATCAGTCTACCGAGTAGGAACAGTTCTTGCTTTCTTGCACCATGCAGATGCAACCACACATAAATCTTTTCTTAATCTCACATCTTTTAACCTTAAAAAGCCCACCCCTAAAGAATCATCAGGCTGTGGTTGCAATCTGCTCATCCAAATCACAAAGGACCAAAGAATTTTCCGTCCTTCTTCCTCTGCTTTTTTCAGAGGCTCCCAGAATGCTCAAGCTAATGCTGCAGGTTGAAATTTCAGCATCTTGGGAAGTTTTGTTTTTCTCTCCAAGCTAGGAGGACTGATTTTCTAATTTCTTCCTTCCTATAACTTACCCTCCCTCCCTATTTGATAAAGTATATTTCAGTGTATTGATTTAAAAAATTTATTTTCACATCTTTTCCATGGTACAGTCAGGAAAACATTGCAACTCTGCACTTTGTAAATGGTACTAATTCTAGTACACTTGCATTCCCTGTTTGACAAAATTGTCCAATCCTAGGAAGCACTAAGAGCATTTACCTCCACTTGAAAGTGGGACTTAAAAAAGAGTTTTCTATAACGAAACTAAATATTATCAGGGCTTGTTCTCTGTCCCTGTGGCCACTGAAAAAGTCTTTCTGCTTTTA
Organism: Anhinga rufa; assembly: GCA_013400875.1. Taxonomy (NCBI): domain Eukaryota; kingdom Metazoa; phylum Chordata; class Aves; order Suliformes; family Anhingidae; genus Anhinga; species Anhinga rufa. The sequence goes on from VZTV01076564.1 coordinate 17,104, forward strand.
TAAGATTAAATTATCTTTTCCTAAAAAAAGGATTGTTTCCAGCTGTCAGTTATGAGAGATCCCTGGCCCGTGCCAGCTACTTTGTGTCCAAGAAACTATCGGGGAAAACACTGCCTGAACAGGCCAAACAAAAGAGGCAAGGACTATTCTAACAAGAAACAGCACAGGCAATCAAGTTTCAGTGGTGGGAAATATTCCCTGTTACTGTTGGACAGGAATTACATCTTGGCACTGCCTATAAACCATAAAACCCTGCTTTGTGCAATGTTAGCTATACACTAAATATTTGAGACCCAGATAAAAGTTCTTGTAAAAAGGTTACATGTAATGCTCTCTCCATTCATTAACATAGCAATAAACAAATATGCAGGAAAAATATTATTACCTTCCTTTAAAATTGGCTTTTCTCTTGAGTCTAGAACTCATAAAAGATCTGAAACAACTTCAGTTGTGCTGTTGGCAGCCTTATGTTATTCTCTGAGATGATACAGCAGGGCAGGTTGTTCCAGCTCATTCTTCAGTTCCAACTTCTCCAAAAAGACCAAGAATGTTGGGATTCATGATGGAGCCACTGGGGACTGAATAGCAACTCTACCAGCTCCTTCAGTATAGTAACAGTGCAAGTTCCCTTCACTGAAGAAATTAAAGATATNGCCATATCTTAGCACCAATAAGATTTTTTTAACACCTTGAGCAGGCATGCACCTGGTTGTGAGGCCCACATTACATGTTCAACTTTTGGGATTGCCATTATTCCAGCATATAGCCTAACCAAAATTTCATTTATGAAAGCCCTAATAAAAAGACAGGAGTCTGCTCCTCTGAATCAACTGTTCCACCTTTTATCCTTTCATTTTTCCTTTCACTGTAATCCAAATACAAAGAGCCATGATTTTATGGGTTACCACCTGTTTTGCGGCTGGTGGGTCTCTTCTTTGCATAAAGCAGTTTTCAGACCATTCTGGCACCATGAGGCAAATTGTAGTCCCACTAAAACTTACTGTCCAATTGTCTTCATGCAATCATAGCCACAACCCCAAGCACTGCTGTAATGATTCCAGAAAGACAAAAATGTGTAGCAGTTTGAAAACATGCTTTATTCATCCAAGATTTAATGGTCTGTTTGCTTCTTCTGGAAGACTACATATTGTGACATTTTGCTCAGTCTAACAAATACTACAAACAACTCTTCTTAAAGCTGTGACCCTTATTTTTATTTGCTGGTTTTGCATAATGTGAAAAGACATATTAACAGTCTCTCCAGTAACAGTGAGAATTACTGCAATGGATTTGTTCTTTGCCTAAGTATTCTTTCCACATACATAAATTTCCAGTGAATCGCAGCTCTTTTGTAATGAAAACTCAGACTTAAGCCCTCATATTCTTCCTGACTGGTATTTGATTTCACTTTCAGTTTTATTCCTGTCCTCTGATAACAAGTGTATTTCATTTAAGAACCTGAGAAGGAAGCGCATGTCTTTTCAGGACAAAAGGACAAAAGCATTTCAGAGATTATTTTCGTGGACTAACTGTTGTTACCATGATTTAACGTTCATTTAACAATTAACTGGTATGCCAGCAGGCCAAGTTGAGGTATGATGACATATATTGAGACAATAGATTTCACTGTATTAAAGGAATGTATATAATACAGGTTTGCAGGTTTGTTGTCTAGCTAAGTATGGAGGTCATTTATTTACGTTTTTATACATGATTTCTAAAGTTTGCTGTTAAGCTTTTCTTCTTTGAAACAAAACACAATGTTAGCACCTTTTGAATTTCCCCACCAAAGATGTTTTTGACATTTTAGGATGGCAAATTTGATCCTTACATGAACGCAATATATTCATATGTGAGAGCTGTACTTATTAAAAGTGCTTTGTAACAATTATACATTCTGCCATGTTCATTGTATTTCGTACTTGTTGCAACTGAAGTACTTCAACCAACGTCTTCAGAGTTTTGCTGCTACGGCATGCTGATAAATGAAGAGAGGTGCTCACACAATCTGTGACTGAACGTAGCTGGTCATCTTCCTTTCCACTCCAAGCTATATACACCATGCAGCAATCGCACTAGCCGCATGCATTTTTATGTGGCAAGAACAACAGTCTAGAGAGATGTAATGAAGTGAAAGAAGCATTCATTCTGCATTGAGAGAGAAGAGCAAACAGCAAAAACCAACACCAAGGCTTTTTCTAAAGGTATGTGTTCTCTCTACATCTATAAATGTATCACCCCCACCTCTTTATCTCTTAGTTTCATTCTTCTGATGCTGCTATTTCTAAAAAGCATTGTTTTGGAGTGCCTTCTGTATGAAAAGTTGCATTGTGCTCAGAGGAATAGATCGCTGACCCACAAAAGCTTTTGTATGGTTACCAATCTGCCTTTTGCACACACTTAGGGATTCTCCAAAGTTATCTAGGCTGAAGAAATCTTATCAAAGTCTTTTGTATTATACCAACTGCAGAAGCTTCAAGGGGAATTTTATGCTAATGATTCTCTTTAATCTCCTTATAATTCAGGCCAACCAAAAATAGATCTTTTGCAAACAATGAATCATCATGACTTTATGTGGATGCAGTTCTGCCACAATAAAGTTGAAATCTCTGTTCCACAGCACCTTTCTTTCCTCTCTTCATGTAACAACCACCCAACAAGCCCGCTGACAAAAATGAATACAGTTGGTTTTTCTTCTCCCCCCTTACTTCAGCTATCAATAGTACCAGCAGAGTCAAATAAAGAAATTCCAAGTACCATATTCATTTGAAGGATAACTCCGGAAGAGAATAGAATTTACCAATTTTTTAAAATTAAGAAAATTAGACATGAGATTGTCAAATCTCATGGCAGTAGCAAAAGCCAAGGTAATTTCTTCTCTGAAAGAAAAAAAAAAAAAGTACTAAGTCCCAGAGCAAGCTGTAGACCTACTTTTACTGCTGTTCCACCCTCCTGGAATGTGTGAGAAATCAGAGATACATGCAGTGACTGAACAGATTTGTATGATTAATTAGCATCCACATTACCTGTGGATCAGATCTGTCTCACAAGATTTCACACAGTGGTGTCTACATGCAAAGATTTCTCCTGGTATGTCGCTACTAGGAGACAAATAGCTTTGGAAATGTATCTCTAAGATAAAGGAGGTCTGTGCAGTAAGGAGCTAGTTTTGTATCTCTCCTTAGTCCATTTTACTCAAAACTACCACCACTGAAGGGAGACAGAAACAGTCACGTTTAAATCCTAAACAGTAATTAATTTGGCAATTGAAAAACTACTCATCTCTCAGTGACAATATAATTGGTTTCCTAACACAATTTTTGTGGATTCCTTAAATTTTACCAACACCCTTTGGAAATTCCCTTAAGACTAGTACATAAGATAAAGGTTTGTAT